>JAQFYC010000129.1:0-83193 GCA_034694165.1 Tomocerus mixtus | reverse complement strand
GTTATCGTGCGGACGGACGCACGGACAGACATTGCGATTACATGAGCCAGCCTCGCACACTCGGGCGGGCTAAAAATGAATCCAGAGTAGTACTACGGAGACTAAAAGAACTTGTAGCTGTTATGTTTTGAATAAAACGCTCCTCCTACTTATTTACTACTAGCATTCTAGTTACTTACGTAATGGACCTGTTATTTCAACAAATTGCCCTTCCTCAACCTAAAAGAAGTTCACTCAAGGAATCACAGAAGGTGCATTTGGCAAGGACACGTAAAGAAAATGCTACAAAAGGGTATATTTTACACAGCTCATGATTATACGTATCGTACATCAAATATTCATAAAATCACAATCAGTTGTATGAATAATTTGTAAGTGCCTATTTTTAAATTTGCCTACCTATTTATTAAGTAGTAATGAAATGAATTACTTGGAAATGAAAACTGCTAACGTGTATAATCAATACTTGCCGATAATACCTACCGATACTACCTACTGAATGACAAGTGTAATCTCTCTTCTAAGTACTCGTAGAAGCTTTGACTTTGCCTCACCAGTAATATGCGTTCCATTAGAGACAACTTTCTTATAGTTCGTCTTGTCATAACTCCCTGCAAGTCTTCAATGCAAATATTCACTTTAGGAATTAGAACAAAAGCTAAGTGATTTAAGTACTTAATGATAATTTCACTTTAATTTTGGTTCTGCTATTGATTATATAATAAACCGTCATACTTTCTTTTTCTTAACGATGGCATCGTTTGATTAATTCGTGAAAGCTTTCTCCTACTTTCTCCGTGTAAAGTCGTATATAATTTTATGGGATGTGCTGATACTTGCTACAATATCATTATAAATAGTAATCAAAATAATCATTTCGAGCCTTGCCTTGGGAGAAAACTTGAAGAGCATTTACATGTAGGAGTCAATTTAAATTAACTTTGTCAAAGTTAAAGTATACCCTAGTTGTGAATCTCTCTGTAATAAATATGGCATGTATTTTCAATTTGACATTGCAATAGTAGGAGCACATACTTAACTATCAAAAAAAATCTTTAAATCAGTGATTATTTGCGCAGTAGCGTACGAATTTCCATTTAAAATGTATCCATATCCAAATCCCACCATCGTTTCAGCTACAATATTGCAAAGTACTTCACACACATCACATGAATCATTAGTAAAACGAGATGGGAATGTAAATTGTTCCCTCAGGCAGGCGTCACTTTGTCGTCGGTACATTAGATTTTGATTTGTTCTTTTTGTAAGTAATGATGGTATGTCACGCCGGGCTTGGAAGTTGGAATGGCATGGCGGGCGGCAGCTAGCTTAACATTAGCAACTATAGCATCTATTACTAGTCTTTCAATGTTCAAGGCAGCTCAAATTGAACGAAAACAACATTTACAAGACAAGTCAAGTCAAGCCAAGCCAAGTCAAGCAAGGCAGATGCTAACAAACGCAAAATCGTTCAATGGCAAACGAAAATCTATGCAGCATATGAGCATACTGGTTTGTACTACTTTATTTAATACTCTAGTATATATGTAACTGTACATGTGTAACATCTACATGTCGCAACCTTAGTTATTGTTAGCAATACTTCAAACAGTACCTAGCCGCACAATACAATGCCCTACATTTCCAAAGAGAAAGTGCAGGAAGGAATTCAATTTTCTGCTTTCCGACTCTGACTTTCCCTACACATTGTATAGTACAATTCGAATTTTTGGAAAGACTTTCTTCCTCGCCTTACTAGACGTATTTGCTGATATACCACAGATAATGCTACTATCGTTCGAGATTTTTCCATGCAACTGTAATACTCTATTTATTTATAAGTGGAGATATCCAGCCTGCCTTTCCTTTTGACATAGACATTTCCAATACAGTTACTGTTGTAAAAAAGAAAGGAGTCGCAGTAATGTTCAGAAAGAAAGAAAATAAGAGAGAAGTCAACGTGAGAAAGAGAAATGGAAAAGCGCACGTTATGTCGACATGAAATGAAATATTAGCAGCCTTCTTCGAAATATTTCGATAGTAAAAATCTAATGGCACAGTATGCACACTTTATGATCTACATCCGGTTGACATTTTACAGCATCACCTTTTTAGCTATTTATTGCTATATTCTATTTGCTACAGAAAAAATGAAGACAATTTTCCTACCACGATCCGGTTTGCATTTCTTATTTTATTTTAATGTGACCTTCAATTATACATGTGTTTTAGTACTACCATTTAATTATTGCAAGGATTCCATTCTTAAGTAGGAAATAGAAGTAGTCATAGTAGTATTAGTCTTTGACTTCCGCAAGTGCTCATATTGACGTATATTGCGTATTCACTACGTATTCGATCTGCTTAAAACATTTTTATTCTGTGCCTACTTATAATATTCTTTGTATAGGTAGTAGCAATAAATAAACTAGGAAATGGGGACAATTAATAAAAATCTTGGCCGTCTAATGTTATTAAACAGTGATAGAATGGATTCCATTGAAGAAATGTCTATTGTTCATGTGACATGAGCTGAGCTACTTATTACAAACTCCAGCTGCTTTCTGTTGTTCTTTTGTAGTACAAATAGTAAGCCTTCATAATGAAAGTTGACTTTTGGATTGGCATTGTTGTTAGGCACCCTGTTCCAATTTATTGCTATATACCCATTCTATTCGTAAATTGCCATAAATAATACTATTACGTCTCCAGTCTCGACCGTATAACAAAGTATAACAAACATGTCGTAGCAGTAAAGATATTGTTTACATGTATGTATGTAGGTATTGTTATTTTGATATTGTTTCTTCAATACACATTATGCAGTATGCAGTAAATCAAAATTCCATTCAATAGCATATATGCACAGCATAAATTCATAAATAAATGCATAAACAGTGCAATTTTACCTTCTACATATAATCATGCATTAGTATAGCTGTGAAAAAGATACATACAAATAGTCCAATCACCATTTTGTTTCAACTATTAAATTCACCTTGCCCTCCTTTTAAAGGGGTTTGGTTACGCGATTTCGGATGAAACGCCCAAACATCATTTTAACGTGCTTGTCTTACTCATATAAATATAAATGCATTACGTTCACGTTTACTACCTACAGCAACGTTTACTACCTATGGACTTATATCTGTAGTTTCATAAAATCCTAATAAAGTTTAATTGTTATAATATACAATATCACGCTCTACTGGGATAGGGCTCAGGAATATTTATTTCAATTTTGTATGCCCACAAATCATGTTGTTGTTGAACTGTTAATACAAAATCCTGACCTGACCACAATGTTAAAAAACTATTTTTTGAATTCGGAAAGCTAAATTGTCGTTAAGAATTGAAGCATCAAAATAATTATCCATAATTACTGTATCATTACTTCAGTTAGATTCTGTGAGTCAGATCCGCTTAAACAATTCTATAGTTCTTAGATAACAATTCCTGCGTGTATTCAAAAATCCTAAAGACACAAAACTAGGCAATACCAGACCAAGGAGTCCAAGGCTATTAGATAAGATAGGAAAGAGTATCTTCTAGCAAACACCAGGAAACTGACAGGACAGTTAGGTATTTTAAGTTAAGGAAGGTTTGCCTTCCTGCTCTTGCCTTGCCGTTACGTTACGACTGTCAAATTCCAACGTGACACTCCTCCTTTGAAATATAAACACAAGCATTCATTTGGTTTTAGGCATTAGGTACCTATACCTACCCTAGAGCAAAAATAGTAGCGAAAAGGCCATTCACATTTCACAATCTCTCTGACTTTCCCCAAATACCATTTTGCCGACTAGAGATCAGTACTATTTATTTCGAAAATAGAGAAATTGGTTGCGAAAACCTCGGGGTTGAGTTAAATCAGAACTCGAACACATTCATTCTTTGTACTACTAATGTTTAAAGTTCCAGTTGGCTGAGTTGGGTATTACATTCTGCATTGAGTTCTTCAGCAATATGTATGCAGATTTGGGAGAGAGAACTATTTTGGTTATTTCATATCACTCATTCGCATTCACGTTTAGTTCATGATGTGACACTTCATCTCCAGACGATACCAGGCCAGGCCAGGCCCGCGCAGAGCCCAACCCAACTATCATGGGCCTTGATGTGTACTGTGTAGCACTTATATTAGTGGGTTTGTCACTCAACTGAGCTTAACTCATCCTTTTTGTTTCTTATCGCTTCTCATCTCTCCTTTCCTCTCTTTATGTCGTACAAAGCTCCTTTATTGCGCTCTCCACACTTTAGAATTTAGAATTTACACTCTCTTTATCTCCCTCATCTAAATATACATTCAGTGAATGAAATTGTGTCACTCTATAAAGAACTACACTACCCAGTACGCGGCCTGGCCTTTAGTCACGCAGAATGCTCTATATTTACAAAGAAAATCCTCATTTTATTATCTAGATGCTTAATACTTAATGACTGCCGTTTGCGTTGATTTTATACACGTAGGATATAAGTATGTAGTGCTACGTACTTCCTCTTACATAGTTTATTGCGTCTGAAGACGTAATTCTATAATGTATAACATTGGGTCGAACTACTTTCTTGTTAGTATGTAATACTGTTACAGTTCTCTCTGGATCTGGATGAGGCTACTATTTACATTGCATTACTATGTATATCAGCACGTATAGTAAAACTTGGGCGTTCTTCCTTCTTCCTCTCTTTTAAAGTAAGTAAGTAGTGAAGGAAGACACTTAACTTCGCTTTACTCTTTAGCTCTCTTGTCACACACTCTTGAGCTGAATTTTGAATGCTGGAGCAGAGAGAGCAGAGCACAGTGAGGGAGAAATTTTGACGTGAATGCATTCCCCAAGCTCTCATTTCATCCCATGCTGTCATCACATCGCAATGCCACGCCAAGTGCCACTTGCTTTATACAAACTGGATAGGGATAGGAACAATGAATAATGGATAATGTGTATTGCTTCCCTTTCTTACTCTTCACTAGGCTAGGACAGAGGATAACTCCATAGAGTCAGACTCTCTAATACTGGAAACCCAATCTTCTAGAATCTAGAAATATGACAAAACTCGCTGAAAACTGGAACTCCCTCATATATATTTATATACAGTGAAAACCGCTTAGGTATTTAAGAAGACTTCCGGGACCGTAAAAAATCTCTGTTGTACACACAATGGTTGGTACACCGTTAGGCATTCATGTATCGACTTTTACATGAAGAAACGTGCCAAATCCGTTCCTGTAACGGAAAAACCTAACAACTTTTTATGTCTTCATTATCACATCCCATATTTTCAATGCCCTGCAGATATAAGTAAGTAGCCATTTTATTATCATCAGTAGTAGAATCTAAAATCTATGTGGAAATTGGTTAAATTACTTATATCTGTATACTATAAATGCCTTGAAGAGATAATGAATGAGAATCCAACTATCCGAAAGTTATATATGGAAAACACAAAGTTTTTCTTAGACTGTCGACTGATCCTAGTCTGTTGTCTACTAAAAACACAGGAACATTTATAGGTTATAACCCTTATAAGAACAATTCTACTTACAAAGTTCCTAAAGTGTGTCAATTATTAGCAAGTCCCCTTACGCATATAAGTAAACGAACCTAAACTAAATAAATAAAAGTTTTTTAACCTTGTTCGACTTCCATCCGGAAATCAGTAAAAAGTGTAACTTTCTATAAATACGAAATACTAAACAAAGATTACGTATAGCTATACTATTTATGAAAATCTCTCAATAATCGTTCTTATGCTTGACTGCTTGTCGAATGTTTTTTCTATTTTATCCCAATAATGTTCTAGGTTTGTAGGGTATGTATGTGAAATGGAACCTTTGAAGCCTGAATGAACTTTCGTATACTGTAGATATCTATATACATTGTGATATTTTATAGTAATACGTTATTTTATGGTAATGTCGACTCGGCATTTTACATCAAAGTTCCTAAGTCAAAGAATATTTTCCAGGATACTTGCTATGCTACTCTCGAATTAGTTTCCAAATCCTTCTTATACACACCTAACTACTCAAGCATAACAAATCGCTTCAGTTTCCTTACAAAATGGAAGTGCTTTTATACAAACAAAATGATAGGATAGTTTTATATAACTAAATTGTCATTTCATTTCATATTAGCAAAGAAGGAAGACGTAATTAACAAAAATACATCTACCAGCCGTAAATATTTTATTACGTTACACTGAATAAGTTGTAAGTAGTAAACGGAAGTAGTAGCTACTATAGTCCAACTTCTAAAGGCTGCCTAGCAATTAGTTTTCGGTCTAAAATTAGTAACCCAAGTTGGGTCACGGCCATAATAATTATAGTTTTAGACGGACTTGCTTTGAAGTAATGCTAACAATATTATTTGGAAACAACAACAATAACACTCATCGTAACCAGAGTGCCTGTCTACTATTTTTGAATACAATATTACGTAATGCAAGCATTCATTTATAATTGAGTTAATCGTCTACCTACTTTTACGACTATGAAATAATCTTAAACAAAATAATTAAGTATACAGCAGTATCTACATGCTTAGCTTACTAAAGGACCATCTTTGAAGGGGACGAACATTATGAAACTCATTTAAGTTTGGTATTTATTTATAGTGTTTATAGTTCCGTTGATATTGCATGCATAGCTTCATCATTAGTACAATAGGCATCTTGTTAGTTTTAAGTAGTAGTGTTTTATTACATTTTGTAGTTAGGTATATGGATTTACTTTTACGTTACATTTCTTGAATAGTAGGAAGCCATGCCATGCCAGGGCAGGTAGTATATTGCCAAGTTTAAATACAACAGTTGTTCCATATCCCTAGGTAACTATGAACCTAACTTTCATGGAGAAAGATAAGAAAACTTACAATTAGCAAAGTCTTTGCTTGAGCAAGTGAAAGTGAACCGAAGCTCGAAGTCTAGTGCGATGCAGCACAGAACGCAGTAAAAGATAAAAGTGACTACGTAAACTCTGGACTGGAAGGAGAAATCCTCTCTTCTATCCTGCTTAATGTCTACTCATAGAACCTAGCCATGAAGAACGTCTATCCAACACTTCCTTCTCTTTATATGTACTTACAATTCACAAAGTTATATAATATAGTTGCTGAAGATTATTTAAGCCTCGGGAATCAATTCCCCTACAACTTACAAGTTACATACAACTACAACTGCTACTCTAGTGGTCTGGTCCTGGTCTGGTTTGGCTTTGGGAAAGAAATACATTCTCATTCTCCGTCCGAGTATCACTATGAGGCACACTATCACAAATCTTCTACCCTTCACAGTACAGTGTGGCTCACAAATAGTTAATCGTTAAACTTTCACCACCATAATGAATAAATACAAACAACAAGTGTATAAACTCTTTGGCATTATTTAATTTGCAATTTGGCAACTACTTGAACCGGACCATGTTGTGTTATTTTTAGATTAATTATGGGTTGATGCTTTCTATAATAAGTCGATTGTTATTCTTGTAACAAAATTGTTGGCAAAAGGAAAAGATGTTCAGTTCAGGCAAACAAAATTTATTTGCGTAGTTCATTATTTTTCTTGATATCCGATCCAAGTTTCGATATCTTTAAAAAATGATTGTAGCAAAAGTGTAACGATTATTTGAGAACCTAGCTGTATATTCTAAGTAGGAAATGAACCTACTTCTTACGTCCAGGAGGCAGCGTCAGATGAAACTGATATGTTTCGTAGTCTTATTCTTATATAAGTAAATAACATAGAATCCGAGACTCCCACCACATCATTTCCTTACGTCATATAATATAATCATAATACTATTCCTACCTACCTATACATACTACTACTGTTCAATTCAGCTACGCTAAATATAAAGATGTACATACAGTATAGTTGTGTAATGCTGTGAAATATATTAGTAGAGTGTCTAGGACGGCATGACACTGTATATGCACGGTGTATTAAGCAATATGCTGACAAGAGAAAAGTGGTTCGGCGAAAGCAATAGAAAGGCTTTCATCTTTCTCCTCTTCCTATTATCTGACGTGCGTGGTGGCATTCATCACTGCACACCTACTTACCACTTCTACGGACACATAGATACAGGACTCTCTCTTCTCGACTACTCTCAAAAGATTCCACATGGTACTTTATTCACTGTGATGATAACTCTCTCAGTCACTGACTGAAAGACAGCTTTTACACTAAATTGGATGGACCTGCCTAGCAGAACCAAGTCATACACATTGTATACAGAATAGTAGAGGAGAAGATGTATGGCAGGCCAACCAAGTCACTTTAGCTTTACTGAATTATCAGATGCACGCTTGGTCTGGGCTGGGCATGCATCAGTGAATATAAAAGTCTAAATATTCTTTTGAGTTCAAAAGATCTGTAAATAGAGCAAAATACTACACCTTCACTTTTTACTATCGACATCGACTGAAGGAATTTGATGCTTCAGGTTAGAATGTGCCTACTCTGTGTCAATGATACAGACACATGAATAAATTGATATGCATACAATCGGAAATATCAATATTTTCATTGAAATCGCTAAAAAGTACAGTATTTTCTATCCTGAATCCCTTCTAGGATATTGGGCCAATCCATCCAAGAGACAAATATTTTCCAACCTTAGAGATGTGTTCAGATGTCTGCAAATGCTTCCGTAAATTCCATTACCTGGCTGGTAGCATCATTGAGAAGTTGGGAAAATTCAATACGAAGGCGGAATGTTTAATGGCGTCCCATAATTGATTTATATTTGTGTCACAGACTAAATCCGCAATACGGAAAATTTAGGACGTTTTACTTTTCTGCCAATCATAATCCTTCCTGCCTAAATTTTTGGAGACAGCAGTTGTTAAGGATGGACCCTCTAAAGCGGATACGGAGTAGACGGTACCCTTTTGCCCCATGTATTTGTACTGAGTCATAAAAACTAGCACTTATAATTAATTTGCTCATAGGCAAAAGCTGACAGGACAAAAGTAACTGAGGGTTCAGGGACTCAGTGGGGAAATTACGGTATGCGTACTACAAATACTGCCTACGTCCAAAATTGAGCGTTTTAGTTGTAATTGTGTGTAACTGGAACGGATTACAAAGTTGTATATCATAAAAAGACAGTAGCAACAGTAGTAAATAGTAACTGTCAATACTAAATAACCCCTGCTGTTGTTCATATAAAAATGACACAGCGGAAGGGCTGTGATTTGATTTCTTTTATGGTGTCACGGCATTGAGCGCATTAGTAGCTATAAAATTATAGTATCGACTTGATTTTTATAGCAGAACAGGGATAATATGATACAAAGCTTGCCATTGTACATAATTCGATCAAGGTTGACATAGGCGTACAATGAGATTATATTTCATAGATGTACTATTAGTACCTGTATTGTACCTATATAATATGCTGCTAACGCAAAAGACAGCCAATGCCACAAACCCAATCAGCTTGTATTCATCTTTTTCCTTCTACCATATAAATTAGTTCTCTTTCACTGTTACATAAATACGACATAAAAGGATAAAGTTCTAAATCCATCCCAATAAATAGCACATGAATAGGTTTAGTTAAAGGACAGACTTAAATCGCTCAATCCCTTCCCTACCTTAAAAATAATCAGAGCGTGGAGGAAACTTTTACTAAAAACGCTGCATGTACAATTAGTTTAGAATCTAGAGCTAGTCTAGACCCATAAGTAAGTTATTAAGCTACAAGCTTCATTAACTCTGTGTCTTTTTAGTCTAATAAGCGAGCTGTCAATTTTAGTGGCATGGCGAGTGTTTCTACTACAAAATAAATTATAAAGTCTAGCATAGCCAAAGGCTTCAAATAGTAAAAAAGTTAAGGAATATCACAACTTTAGTGTAACCGGTAAATATGTTCAATATTGATTTACTTTTCCCTTTTGAGCACAGAGTTATAGAAGCCTCTTCTGGATACGTATTCCAAAAATAGAGGATTAAATTACTAGACTGCTCTTTAAAATTAACTTTTATTACTCGTTGTAGCCGTAGTGCACTGAACTAAAGAAACTTGAAAGAGAAGCCATATACTATATACTAGTGATATAGAGTATTTGTATGTGTACCAGATTTTTGTAATGTTTGCAGTAATCTTAAGAGCTGAAAAGTTTTGTAGAAATACAAAGTCAGAGTTTACTATATATATATGTACATGAAACACACAGTGGGGCATTTTATACGCTTTTGATTATACAGCAGCCAGACCATAATCAACACATGTAAGTATGTAGAAGAAATTACTATGTTTCTTTCCAGTGCATTGAGCTCAGTTCATGCGGAGGTTATGCTTGTAATCACCACAGGAAACTGTTTTTCTGACTTTCGCATCACCATTGGAGTTTTCTTTCAAATATTAAGGGAAATTACCACGCAATCCAGGGGAGAAAGTATAGGATTTCCCGTGTACTTAAATTATAAGATGTGCTAGCTATGCTCCAGATAGCGGAACAAAAATAAAATATCTAAGGCTTGTTTAATTTTGAAGTAAATATTTGAAACTCTATGTAATGTTATGTAAACAAAATGAGGAAAATGCATTATAAATAAGACAAGGAATTACAGGGATAAGTAGCATTCTTTACAATGTAAGTGTAGGCAGTCAGCAGTAGACACACAATCTTTTCAAGAGTATTAGCAGCAGGACTCCCGGGCGTGTAACTTTTCTTACTGCTTATATATGTACACAAAAGTAGTTATACTACTACATATCTTATATGGTTTCTGAAAAGGTAATGCCTTAATGGCGGTTCAGGATAAAATAGTAGATTCTGCAGAAGGTAGCGTATGCACTACTTTAGAGAAAGTCATTCGCAGCATCCCAACTACGCAAAAAACAAACATGTTCTTGTAATTCAGGATTCTAATAAGTAGTAGTACGTACATAGACACTTTATGGGTTCCCCAGAAGAAATACTTAAGTGTAGCTCTATTTATTTTTAAGTGGAAATGAGAAACATTTTAGATAAAACAAATTATAAACAAGGAATTGCTTTCTAACTTTCTTATGGCTATAGTAAATAGTACAGTACAATTAAATTACATTTTTAAACACTACTGGGTAAAAACTGACATAAAATGTAACATCGAATAACACAATACAGGGCGGATCAAAATGAACTGCAGTGATATTCATTAATTTTCACTCACTTTATAGCAACGCAGTGAAACCTGGGGAAAGTTTCATTTGTTTGTTCATTCTGGATATGGACTACATTATGTACTTTATTAACTTACTGTGAATAGGCGGGTATTTTTCTTAGTAGTAATATTTATCCTGCATCGTAACATACGTATTAGTAAAACTGCGTAATATCATGGTTTGATCGTGGCTTGTTTTAACATTAATTAGACCTTACACTTACTTTTTGTTAATTGAGATATAGTAGTCTTTTATTATAATTTAAATGAATGTAAAGAATTTCTCGTTAAGAATTTTCTAACTGTGTTGCATTAATATGAAAGAAAAGGAAACCATCTACTTAGGATTAATTCAACAACTTCCCGTATTACGTAACTCACTGGAATTCTCCAGAATTTAATTAATCCACATCCAGCATCTCTATTCGCATCATAAAAACGTACATAAGGTACATTTGTCTAATATATCATGGGTACAAATATTGTTCGTGGGCGGATGCCTGTTTGGATAATATGCAATCTCACTACTCACTTTGCGTTTAAAATTAAATTCCCTTGCCGTAGATCCCTTCACTTACTCTTATGCATATGCCCTGCGGTGTGTACTTAAGAAAACCACAAGCTTTGCCTATAGAGTAACCTACTTATTCTGCTGAAGCCTTATGAATTTGAAATAACTGAAGGAGACATACTAATACAATATTTGCTACAGTAAGGATAATCTCAGCCCGGTAATTTGTAACCGAGTTTACTGATTAGAAAATTATACTTTTCGTCTTGAAATATATAAAACTCTTATCCACAGTGAAGTCTTCAGTCTAAAACTTATTTATTTCAAGGATATTGGAATTTACCTACACGTGCAGGGCACATAAATGTATTTATTGTAGCGAGAATAAAAAATTAAATTCTGAAAAGATTCAGAACAAAGCCAATTAAATACGTTGTCCTTGAATTTTCAAGCATTACTGATTTTAGTGTGAGTGTAATTTCTTTCCCACTTTCTCCAATAGTAACCTGTCCTTTACTTTACCGTTCCTGAAACTTTACAACCACTTTCGTTATAGCACTTTGACTTTGGTTGTAGTAAATAAAATGAGGGTCTGTAATTGCTATTACAACCTTGCCTTTGATAATTTAGATTTAATATTTGGCTTAACCCTCAACTCAACTTTCAACAACGTAGTTGAATCGGTGAATTATCTCTATGTGATAAATATTTTACATTTTGTATGTGGATAAACAGCAAAAACTTTACAGAAGATTAAAAATAATAACCAATAATTCCGATAGCTATTTAAATGATTGGTGAAAAATAGCGTTATTTTAGTTTTAGCCATATCAAAGTGTAATTCAACTTTGTAGCTCGAAACTAATGAATAATAGATAGAAGGCAAATAATACACCAGGTATATAATTTACAAAAATTGGAAATGGTTGTTTACATTTTAAAATGGAAAACAGTACATTTGTTATGTACAGATATGTCAACTTAAAAGTTCCACCGCCAGTACAATAACACAATATTTATCGAACCCAAATCCTCAAAACCATTATATCGTTGATAACAGCTTGAGACAAAGAGTGAAAGTTTATCTTTCACCAAAAAGTTATGTGCCATTGGTAAACACTCGCACTCCCCTAAACGTTTTGTTGTTTTAAAATGATACTACCTATGCATGTTCATTTCCAAGGCTTTCTGTTAATAAGTAAGCTATGTACTTATACTATACCTATATAAAATCCAATTAATTAATAATTATTGTTTTTGTCTACTTGTAGTATATATAGTTTACCTGTAGGTAAATGCTAAATATTATTTTGAGCAGTTATTTATAATACTAAACTCACCGTATTACATAAAGTAAAGTAAAACGTGGATAACATACCATGATTATAACTGCCCCTACTATAATCCTCCAGGCAGTTGGTCGTTGGTCAGGCCATATATAACAATTTCGTTTTGGTTGATTGATTGATTGATTGATTTATTAATGCCCTCGTCGAGCAGCAGCCCATAGGACATGACATTTAAATTTTTCAATTTACGATTACATTATTATAACATTTCCAATTCAGACATATATCGCAAAAACAATTTCACAAAATATTAGCAGTTTCATTTTCCAATTACATATAATTATAAATAATATATTTTCTGTTTTTACACTTTCACCTCCAGTTAACATCCTACGCTTACAATTATGTACAATTCAAAGCATACCGATCAACTAACATGTTCCAGAGCTAACTCCTTACTACCCGCATAAACGGCCCGGTGGGGCCAATTTCGTTTTGGTTAAAAACTTTATCTATTTTGGTAAATAATAAGCTTACATTTGTGATATTAAATGTACTACAAATAGCATATCACCAGCGGACCACTTGCCGTAACTTGTCCTACCCTGAAGTAAAATCTTGCTTGTGAAAGTTTCTCGTTGCCCACTTTGCACCCAGCTCACGAGTCAAGTTTTGCAATTTCACAAAACTAGCTAAAGAAGAAACGTCGTAGTGCAGCCTAAATGATATGATACACGGTTCCAAAACTATTTTTCAAAAAGAAATCTCAATTACCAAACTGTTAGCAACAATAAGTGCTCCAAACTATCTGATATGTTGGGCTGGGACGAGTACTTCGTCCTCGTCGTCCCCAGCATTTACTTTCTCTCCACTACATAAATACATTTAAGTCGTTTCATTCGATTTGGACTGGCAGAGACTATGAACGTGATCCAAATACAAAAAATATTAGCATTTTCTTATTCCAAGACTTCTTATTTTTTGTCTCACGTCTCACAGTGGTAACGAGGGAGTATGCACATAAGTATTTTGTAGGTATTATGTATTTTAAAACATTTAAATATGTAGTAGTAAATTATTTCAGATATAACTCAGCATTTCAAACATACTACTTCAATTAATTAAACAACTAAAATGCACTACATATTTATGTAATTTCAGTTATATGATTTATTTAACGTGATACCTAATATATAAGTAATTATGATGACTATTAGAGCTATCGCACTAAAATCTTACTGCCTACTTGTAACATTATATTTACGTCCATGTGTACTTATAACACTTTAGGTATCGCCAATTCAATGACTATCAAGCCTTTAAATAGATGAAAATTAGAAATATAATTAAATAAATATCGTCCATGGTTCCTAATTTAAAAAAAGGTTCTTTCTCCTTGGATGTAAATATCCATTAACTGTTCTAATTATTACTGCGGAAACAATTTTCCAGGACATGCTCTTGTTTTCAGCTCGTTTACATCTCCAGGGTCTAGGCTAGTCGCCAAGAAGCAGAGCGATGAATTCGCCAAGAAAAAAGATTCGAAACTAGAATGGTCCCACTAAATTCAGTGTATTTTAATCTATGAATCTTTCTTTCACGTCAGCTACACTCTGAATAAGTGCAAGTAATATCTGTCTAATTACATGTAGTAACTCTGAGGCAGACTCACCCGGCCAAAATAGGCACACTTCAATACAGTTGGTTATATTTAGGACAGTAAAGGAACTTTTGTTGGCATTTATGGTTATTACTTTTGACATGAGCCAAAGGGAGGAATAATAGTGTTGCAGAACTACAGTTAAAGTACATGCGGATACTTATATAGGAAACTCGGTACATTGAAAGGGACGAAAGGTCCTTGGGTCGAATTAAAGATTTTGGCCAAACTCATGCAGTCACAGTTACTGAACCATGTAGACTTGGGAGTTCTAGGGCAAGACTTTTGAAATAGTAAGTATAGAGATGGCCAGGCCAGAATAAGGAAAGGACATAGAAGCAGAGCAGGCAAAAGACAGAGTTTCAGTAGATAAATGCATACAATTTATGGATTCGCATCTTACATATATGTATGTATGAGTCTCGCTAAGTTTTTCTCTATGAGCGCATAAAATGTCACTTTGAGCTCGTAAATTTTTTCAGCTTGTCTTTTACTTTCTATACACTCCTATCAAGCCATTACAAATACACAGTTAGACTTATTGTTAGTGTGCCACGAAAGAGCCAAGTTACAGTTACGTGTAGGCGTCTCTTTCTTTTCCTGGTCTAAGGTCTAGTCTGTCTTGGTCTGGTCTGGCTCTGGTCCTGGCTTACTGTAAAACTGTTTTAGTCCTAGCTACTTCTACTACTACTACTACGTTTACTATACATAGTAAGTAGCATGTAAGTAACACTAGCTGCAAATTTTCTACGCTCCATCACTGAATTTTCTTGTCTAACTTTGTGGCCTTACTTACATTACATTACGTTAGTGTTAGTGTGCTATTTTCTATTACTTTAGTAGTAATGGCTTTGTTGCAAAAGATTTTCTTCCAGCTCTTATTTATTCTTTTACCCGTCAGCTTTCTCTACCAGACTTTCACCAAGCTTCATTCTTTTCCAATTACAATCATAGTTACAGTCGCTATTCCCCTTAAGTTATGAATTTCAATTTCGATCCTACTGGCTTAGTTATTATTGCCAACATCATTTAAAGTTAAAACTTACAGTCATCCACACTCACAATAATTGTGGCTTTCTCTAATGAATTTTTCAGGATGTTCATGCTAATCAATTTTGCCAACTTCTACTTTTGCTTAATTCGCATGTCGTATATTGCCATATTTTTCTATGCATTGTAGTGGTATTGGTTCTCCAGTGAATACATGTAGCACAATTATATATGTTTTCCCCTCTATCTGTATAAAACACTTTGCGAGAGATAATAAAATAAACAATAAAAATACTTTTACTTAGTCATTAAGCCGAATACAATACGGGCTTTGGAAT
Source organism: Tomocerus mixtus (assembly GCA_034694165.1). NCBI lineage: Eukaryota > Metazoa > Arthropoda > Collembola > Entomobryomorpha > Tomoceridae > Tomocerus > Tomocerus mixtus. The sequence continues at coordinate 67,251 of JAQFYC010000129.1, read as the reverse complement.
AATTGCAAAATTGCCAACATGAACAGAAATCTATAAACAAGGGGCTCACTTAATTTCATTAGAAGAATTAAGTATGTAGACGAAATCTATTTGGCCAAGGTTCCCTATCCATTACATTATACATTTATTTAATCCTTGTAGTAAAAATGCTCTGGTACTGGTAATGTAACACATATTAAGGTCTGTCTTTAGGAACTAGAAAAATGCTAGAAAAACAATTAATTGTCTGTGTATGACACTAATATAGCTATTAATCTGAATGAGTGCGTCATCTAGAAATTCAGACAGACTGTACGGGACATATATACTTACTACTTGCTATTAGGATGTGATAGGTACCTAGGTATATCAGAATTAGCACACTAAAGTTGTTAACCTGGGCGGTGGCTGGATTTCATTCATTCAACTCAACTCGCTCACAAATCCAAATTATTGTACAATGAACTAAGCAAGATGTAGAATATAGCTACTTACTATATGCACTACTCTTGCAACTTACAAGATACCTATACGTAATTCCAGACTTACTTTATGTATTTATGTAAGGATATACTATGACATTTTCAAAACTTTTGCAGTTTGAATTACTAATTGGGAGCAACTTTAGGAGTGAAGCTTAGGGAGTAGGAGTAGGACCTCAAAATGCAATGGAAATGAGTAAACCAGCATACACAAAATGTAATATATTTTGGGTAAGTAAGTGTTGCAATTGGTTTTTGAAATCAAAATTCCTCAACCCCTATAACTCAAACTTTCGCACTATCAGCAACTACCTATATGATGTGGTGGTCTATTAATCATACTAAACAATAGCTATAATGCTAAATTGGCCGTAAACCTAGACATTTCCAGGGTTTTCATTACATTTTCAGTAAGAGTACCTCTTTACACTACACAGAGCACAGCTAACCATAAATGAACAGATATGTGAAACAAAAATGGCATGCTAAATCTGTACCTTATTTCACAAGACTAAGCTAAGCTATAGATAGTTACTTGCAAAATGGACAGTACTAAATTCTCCTTCGTGCTTTTGTATTGCATTGCCTTGCCAATATTATGTATGTATTTATAATATCCCTTTGCTTTTACCTGATGGGTCTGAAAGAAAGCTTACTTACCACTCAGTTTGCTTTCCATGTACCTTTCTCAGAAAAGTCAATAATCTAAGATGGTATACTGGAAATAGTACAGTGCTGAGGCAATACAGAAGCAATATACATATCGACGTGTGTACTACATGACCTATATAGTATAGTACAAGTACACCTTACCTTATGTCAAGTTGCAGTCCATGGCATGGATAATAAAATAGGGTAATGCATACCATAACACAATACGAGAGCCTAAGCCTTACGTAAGCTGATCCACTAAATTCCTCGTGTGTACTTACATATTATTATCCTTTTCAACAGAAACGACTAGAGCTAATCCAATATATAGAGATTGATTGTAGTGGCAGTGAGTGCTGTACATACACAGAATACCTATTCAATTCGGCTCTTCCTTCATACCTTCATAACCAACACATAGTTTGAACAAGCATAGTTTTATTGCTTTAACAGCAATATTATTCCGTCCACGTTGCAATATCTGTATTAGTAAATGTCTGTCGAGGTTCTTATAAAAGTTATGATATGCCAAGCTGTCGGCTCTGCCATGCGTTCGCGTGAAAATGAAATTGAACCCTATACTACAGCTATAAATATATAAAACACCTCGACATACAATGATGTTGGCAAATATAAGAAAAAAAAACGGGAAATGAATTTAGGGACTGGACTGACGTTTCATATCCTTTTTAATATAACTATGCACAGATAGAACTACGTAGTATACGTAGATATCTGGATTTTATTTTCATGACTCAAGTCAAGTCGAGACAAACGTAATGTAGCCTTTTTTGTATAGTGTTTTGAATTAACGTTCTTCTCTAACTTGCTACGATATTTCTAAGGATGCTACATTCTAGCATGTTTTTTGCCCGATGTAAGTCAAGAAACACAATGTCAGTGTACATACTGACATTGACAGGTCAAAAAATATTTAAGACAAAAACTACTAAGGTACATATATGTCAGCGTTTGTGTTTTGTAGGTATACAGACAAATTATACACAAATACAATACTACTACAGAAAACTACGTTTGCGTCACCATTTTTATATTTAGGTTATCACTATGGCATATAGCAGTCGACGAGACGGTGTTCTGATGTAAGAATGTCATAACGAAATAGTATAGTCGATGACTCGCTCCACTTTCCTTTTACCGCCCCATCGTCCGAGTTTGAAGAAGGCTTTGAAATAATTAACAATTCATGAACTAAGTCAAGAACCTGCACACCTCCATCAGGCTATACTATTTAAGCTTATTTCAACCCTAAAAATTCCATAGTCAATCATTTATTTATAAATGTAAGCACGAATGCCTACCCAGCTCAATATGTACTTCCGTACGATGACAACTTTCTACTTAAAGGATATTATTACTAGCCCTTTATTAGACATTAGGCAGTACGTTCAATATATAAATATTACTTCAAAATATAAATATATATTTCTGTGCATATATAAGATAAAAACAATTTTTGGCCAAAAATAGGCTGGTATTATGATGTAAACCAAAATGGCTTACACTACACAATAAATAGTAAATTCCTTGCAATTTACGTTTGTTAACCTCAACTCAAGAAATAGTAATATTTTAGAAAATACTGCTCAAAAATGCAAAAGGTACTACGAAATCAATATGATATGATAAAATTAATTACATATAATTAGATTGTAATGTAGCATTTGAATATAGCCTGCCACAAGAAAGTTGTCTAATACGTATTACATAGTAGACAAAAGTTCAAAACCTTTGAGGTACAAGTCAACAAATCAAATCAAGATATGCGCTTATAACTTCAATGGCATGCCTATTTCGTAAACAAACAAATCGTGATTGCTTTTTGTGTATTTAGTATTTATTCAGCAGATTTCTTTACGAATGAGAACAACAGCTCCTGATAAATAGGTACAACATTAGCATACTGCAAATTCCCTTGGATTCTCCTGTATTAAAATAGTATCCATGCTGAATATGCAAATGGGTATACCCATCCCTGACTGCCAACTCAAATTATTTTGCTATTAATTACAAGCAAACGTATATCAATATACCGAATAATAACTTAATAGATATATGAATGAAACTGTGGAGAGCAAAATAATTAATACTCAGGGTCCTGGAAACGTCCTACTTGTAATATTATTGCTGAAAAGTGTTTCATTAATTAATAAAAATGTAACATACAGCAATGCCGGAATGTTAGATGACGACCTGATGCAAGATGTTGTCGTAATACAGATATTATTGTGTGTGGTGAACAGTATTAATGAATGTTACATGAGTGTTTGCGTAAAGAAAAAGTTAAAGAAGAAGAAACATAGAGACATAGAGATTGACAATCGCGTACGTACAATGGCACTTACGGAAACCATGAGATGATCCGTCGAAGAGACTCGAGTGACCCGATTCTTGTAAACGACCCGTTTAACTAGTCTCTCAATTGATTGGTTGAACTTCATGAATGTGACATAACATACGTAAATGCTTAGGAGTATCAGAGCCTCGTACCACCAGATTTTACTATCTTGGAAGCATAAGATGAGTGTAATTAGAGCGATGGAGTAGAATGAGCAGTCTCGAAACAATGGCCACCAGGTCAAGTGCAGGACCGTCTTGGAGAACAGTGCACACATCCCAATTACAAAGAGGATGTTGAAAACAGCAGAACCTAATAACAATAAAAGAAAATATTAGCATCTTAACTACAATATCAGAACCAGAGTTATGTACAAGACTACTTAACAATTTAACACAAATGCATGTAAAGAGTTTAGCAAAACACATGAGATACATATACTAATACTAGGTAGCAGTTTATTTTAATTTTCACCAATTTAACCTCGAACTTTTCCGCTTATACAGTTTGTAAAATCGTTTTAGTTCACTAGACCCTGGAATATTCTTTTCCGGTTCGCACTACTTAAATATTGATTCGCAAATTCGCATTCTTTTTGTCTGTGAATTTCTTAGTTGGCCCAGCCTACTTAGGTGCCTATACTACATAAGTAAGTGCCTACATTTAAATACTTTCCTTCTACGATGAGACTATGACTATAACACTACACACATTTACATATTTTAATGAAAGAACCATTAAAAATGAGGTTTGCTATTTTGAGGTACATTTACATATACTACATTATTAAGCCACTCCACTCCACTTCTACAGTAATACCTAATAGTTAAATCCAACTCAACCTACTTAAGAAAAACCACTAAAATAATAATTACATCGATCCTTGCGTACCAGGAGACATAATTATATCATTATCTTACATATTATGCATGCTGTGTTGACTGGAGAAAGTCGTTATCTTAAAACTTGATTACACACACTAAAAGACTTCCTTTACACGTCCTTCCTAGCGTAATACACGAGAGGTAGAGCGGAGATAGAATGAGAAATTTCTAGTTATCTACTTTCTACCTTTAATGTTTACTGCATATAGCTCAATTATCGTTTACGCATTGATTTTGCAACTCTATTCGACGCTATCTACATGAAAGCCATTGTTACCTATGACCTATGTACATTATATTCCTGGAAAATGACCTTTAACGAAATAACTCTTTAGCTGTGAGCTATGTATCAAGCTTCAAAGTTAAATACATAATGTGTATTTACGCTGAAATGGATAATCCTGCCTTGTAATTACGCTTAATTATCATCAAAATTGGACAGATTACGACAGAACAAAGAAAAAGAGACCCTGGGTTGAACTAGGAAGAATAAACAAAGAAAAAATGTCTACTACGAACAAAAAACTATGTAATTTAGTCCTACTGTAGCAATGTAAGTAAAGACAACCCAGAATTTTTGTACGGTACATATAGGTATACCTATAGCATAGGTATGTAATTTAGTAAAGGGTTAACTGTGGAGACTACCACTTCATTATTCAATGTCAGTCTATCTATAAAAGTCCGAGTTAGATTGGATAGATGCTTTCTTGTCCAAATGATGAATGATACAATTGGAAAATCTGGGGCTCCATTTGTAAATGACGTAGAAATGTTATTATTGCGCGAATACAGTGCATAAATGACAAGAGGCCTAGTTTGGAGATGGAGAAGGACAATAGCAAACTTAGTATTGCATAAAGTCAAAGCAGAAATCCCCATTAAATAGCTATTCATAATATCACTCTGCTACATAAACTTACGACTTAAGTATGTATTTGTACTGTACATACATAATGCATACGTAGGTATACAATATTATATAAATAATGGCCCACATACAGATACACAATCAACATTCTGGTAGGCAATAGTAATACGGACATTGCATTGGAATGGATGGATAAATGCTAGGTTCCCGGTTCCAGTCAGTCCAGGTCCAGAATGTATCTATGTATTGCTTTAGTATTGTAGGTATTGTACATAGACAGAAAGTCCAGGCCAGTAGTCAGTAAGTCCCATTGGTGAAATATAGAAAGAGCAAAACACAATAAAAGAGATACGAGTAAGCGAGCAGTCATGTCACCAGAACGAACGACATTACAATTACAATGTAATGGATACAACTGCATCTGTGTGTTACTTTACTGTTACTCGATGGAAAAGTAAGTAAATATCTTTGCAACTTACTACATAAGTATATATGTCGCAGGCACAGGGCGCCCTGTGCCTAGTACATTTGGGTCACTTTTTAGAATTTTAACGAAAACTAAAAGAGATAAAAAACTGAAATTCACATTATCGGCAGAGATTATTTTCCTGGCTTTAATGGCGTAGGTTATTTTACACATATACTAATTCTGAAATCCACTTCCTATTAAGTTAGAACAAAAAATCTTTAGAATTTATCCTTAAAACAAAAAAAAATCTATCAATATGTGAGTGAATTTCAATTGCATCAAAAATTTTAGTTTTTGTTAAGAAGTGGCCCAAGTGGCTTTTTCTCACGTATGCACCCTATACAGGCGAATTTGTATGTATTGCGAGTTTCTCTATGCCGTATGTCTGGCACAGGAAGCTCTGTGGTTGCTACTGTATGTGCCTACGTCATATATACGATATGTACTCGTACTACACTAGACGATAGCATAAAGCTAAAGCTGTCGCATTCTACCCTATCGTTTTTTTAGCATGACGTGACTTAGAAGGCCAGGGAAAGAACTGAAAAGCTAGCCAACCCATTTCCTTCACTGTCTCTTCCTCTCATGCTCCACACCAGATTGGAGGTCGCGAATTCAGAAGTTATACTTTATTCCGTCGACCTGTCTGCTCCTTACTTACTACATTCTATGTACCTACCATGGTCAGCTCAACTTGCTACTTACAACGCTGCGGCACAAATGAAACATTCGGATATTGCAACTTTCTATGGAATCACATCAAGCAAAGAAAACTAGGAGCTCATGGCCCTACAAATCAATCAAAATTGATCAACGACCCTTCATGAGATCCACGATAGCAAACTGGGCGGCTCCTCCTACTCACTACGACTACACACTACCTAAGTAACAATAAAGTTTCGTCTCTCAGAGGACATATAACTACACAGACAAATTGTTCATACAGTTCATGAATGAAACAATTTGGCCAAAGGTACTACGTACTACTACAATTGGACGTAAATATTAAATATTGGCAAATATTTGCAAAATCTTTATATAAATAACTCCTTTAATTGACGTAAACATAAACAATAATTCTACACACCGTAAACTCTCTAATTGTGATGGGCCTCTAATTATACTGGGGTCAAAATGACTTTTGGTAACTTCTGATAAAGTAATGTTAATAATGGCGTTTTTAATGGCTAGACTTAAAGTGGCCGACTCTAATCGTTGTAAATTGGAACAAAGTTAGAGGGTTATATGTTAAAAGCATTATACGATTCTTAGCTATGTAGCATTATTCAATCTGGTAGTATTCAATAGCAATGGAGTGGCTATAGAAGTTGTATATTACCTAAATTAAGTGGAGATCTTTCTCATTAAATTGTAATGGAGGGTTACATACATCAAGTTAGTTAGTAGTGTACGTATATAAAGATATAATATTTTATAAAACATCGACAGAGATATGAATGCCTGACGAAACCTACATCATTCAGCCTAAATAATATAATGTATTTTATAGAACTAACCAACAACGGATATATTACAATATATACTACATAGTACTGACAAGAGGGGTGAGGAACTGTCGAATCTATACTTTATGGAATATAACTAGCAAATTGATTTTTCATGCTAAAATTATGAATGTAACATTAATTAATAATATTAATAATAACATTAATAAGTAACACAATTACTTACCCACAATGGTACCTGAAAGAAATAAAGAAAACATCAATTAGAAAAATAATTAGTATAATACATAGAAACTTCGACTGGATAATAATATGCTTTCGAAAATATTAACGATGAAATTATTGTTTAAATTGACTAGGTATTTTAATTTTTTAGAGTGAAATTCTTCCCAATTATAAAAGATTTTGTAATGCATTTGAAAACTTACCTATGCCAACATCATCGTGGGATATGAAAACTCCAATGACGCTTGTAAACAGTTCTGGAGCACTCCCTCCGGCAGCCATGAAGGTAGCACCCGCAACATCATCCTAATTGCCAGAATAATATTCAATCAGTACATTGATTTAATTGTTGATTATGTTTACATTGCTTTTCTGTCAAGCAGTGGTTCAAGTGATTTAGGATAATCTTCCAAAAACAGAGTTCTTGGTCCTTCATGTACTAATATTATACATTCGAAAAGGAAGTGATAAATATTTTCATAACTACCTACATTGCACAATGAACATACTGAATCAAAATTAATTGTACACTGGTTTAAAGGTAAATCTTAGTTACATTTAGTACTGCCTTTTTGTTAGTAACTCATGTTCCTATGATTGCCCAATGCCAACTCGCTTGTCATGCCGATACGTAAGAAAATTGCTAAAAATTGTTGCTGAAAATCCATGGAAGCGACACTTGTATTATTTGCTTTTGGAATAGTACGTGTTTGCATATTAGATATACTATAGTACTAAATTATGGAATTTCTTATTTGGTAAACATAATTAATTGCGCTCTTTCATCTTTCTCCTACATGTATCCAATAATATCCTTAACTAGAAAAGTAATTACACTATGTGTAATGGAGGTCCAAAACTTTGGAGATCTTTCTTAAAAGTTGTGCATAATCACCAAATAAGTTTTAAGAAAGCTTTGATGCTTTTACTAGATCGTCCTTACAAAATATAACTACCATTAACGTTTACACACGAGCAGTGCTTGTCTCATTCTATTTACATTTTGTTTACTCTAAGCAGCCACTGCCACTTTGCTTCACATTCAAGCAATCTTTACAGGTTTAATATCAGATACGTCCATTAACACCCACGTACATTTAATGGAGCATCTCATTCACGAGTGGAATCGTTCATTGCTATGGACTGCAAATACTAGTATACTAGTAGCAATAGCAATACAGAACGATTATGGATCTTTACACACACTTTTTCAGCTCTTATCAATTTTCGTCCATTAGAGGCAGATGTTCCCACACGGCTTTAGTACCATTAACAGTTGGTACACAACAAGTTAGTGTCCGTACTTATAGGGATATCATATACTATAAACTAATTTGTTATTCTGAGGAGTACCAGAGACAGTAGTACTTTTCAGCGCTTAGGTACTTTGTAATCTGTTCAAAATATGTGATCTGAATAACAAAATATGTGTAATCTTACTAAAGAATATTCTGTTTATTGTAATCATTGAATAATACATTCAAAGACATGCATAAAGTGAAAGAAAAAATTAATTAATACAGACGGACAATCTTAAATATCAACTAGCTCCTTTGTAGATACTAAACTATTGAAGAAATGATTTTATCTATAGTCCGAATATTTTAACGAAAAAGGCTCAAATGGTGAATTCACTGAATAATACAGTGTTAAAATAATTTTTTTAACCCTCTTCTTCTTCGGCCACTTACTTATTTAGATCATCCATTTTTTGCAAAGAGCTTTTTACCTTTTGTGGAACCTTCTGTTCTAAAACTTAAATCAGCTCGGCTCAGCTCAAACTAAAATGTAAAATGTAACGCATTTTAACTCAGGTAATAATGTTCGGAGTAGGCACACATTGCGCAGTTTGACTGTCAGTGGTGTATCGTGCGGTATTTCAGGAACATAATAGAGAGTGAAAGGTAGTCTGTTGTAGACCATTGCCATTAATTGCCCTTTCCCTGATGCTATCTTTTCTTACGTGTATAGTCCTACGAATTCCAAACTAAGCCATGCAATACAATTCTATCCATGATCCTCAACGTTTCCAGCTTGTCGTGTCTTTTACGTGTATACCACATTTGTGTGAGTTATAGGAAAACATTTGCTGTGATCTATGCTTTCTCTTTAATGATAGAACACATAAAAATTAATGTTCTGTAGAATAATATGAACGTACGATGATTGCCCTCACTCTATTCTCTACGCTATGTTTTACGTTACTTACCTATAGTGCCATATATCTGTAGTAGTGATTCTACGTGAGCCAATCTTTAAGTTCAGTTCAAGTCACCTCTACCTGCCCTACTCTATTTTCCTTATGCTTAAGCCAAAAACAGCAAGGATATGCGATTGCGAAATGGATTCTTGTATTAGATATACTGACGCCGAAAGCCAAACCGCTTATATACCACAGTCCTAAGTCCTAACAGTAAGGTAATTGAGCAGATTAAACCGACGGGCTGATAACTAATATTTTGTGTTAACATATCTTTGTGATATTAAAGACAGCAAAATAGCAGGAGGTAAAGGTAAAGCCAACTATTTATGTAGTGTTGCTAAAAACTAAAAAGTTAGTGAAATGTATAAATAGGAATTCTTTACAATTTCAACAAAATGATATCATTGGGCCATCAAAAATATTCTTATGAATTTACGAAATTGACATTACACGCAGCATTATAATAAGTTACGCTTCCTACATGTAGCTACAACGTAAATGTGTTCAACTATTGAATTAAAAATGACATGAACATGGATACTAGTTCCGGACATGTCTTTCCCATCATATTATAAAATGCGCGTGGGTTCTCATACGCGATACTGCTATAACGAAGACGTGGAAGTAAATATTATATGTAGTGTGGGTATACTATACTCATTGTATGTATATACATGTGCACACGCAGTTAACTTGTCAATACGGTCAGAACAAGAACCTAGAACTATTTATTTTGCATATAAAAGAGTTTTAAGTATTGAATTCTACGTAGGAGTGAAATAGGAAATTGGAAAGGAATGTAGAAGTTGGTTTACTCTTATCGCCACATAAGTAGTGAACCGAACGGCAGAACAATAATTGTAAATACAAATATAAAGTATAGCACAGCACAATTAACTACCTATAATATTGGAATTGCAATCGAGTTGCCAAAGTGCAATATTGTTTTCTAGACTGATATTTTGGCATAGTCTGTAAAACAAAGCTTAATTGACGATTGCATGACCTGGCGACTGACTACACTGTCGCAATAGCAATAATGTATATACACAGCCTCCTTGTTTATTGTTTCAGCATTTCACAATATGCCAATGTAGCACAATGCTCAAGGTACCTAACTAAACTTATTATAAATAGTTTAACCATCACAACTTTCTACCGAATACCTTTATCCCTTCTAAACAAATAATATGAGCTCTCTAGTTGGTAGTATATGTGCAAAATGGATGTACATACTTCTATTCAATGTATTATTCTGTTCATAATACAATAATGTAGAGTGTATTTGTGTGTTCTCCATTACACAAGCTTTTAAGTAAGTTTGGTACGAAATAGTACAGCACATACATGCTAGCTACTAAATATTGTTTGCAAACAGCTATCTAATATTATAGGTGATTCAAGCTACAGTTATTTGCATATATTTGTGGTATTCGCATAAGCGATATGGCACCGGCACGAGTACAATAGTATGAAATGTCATGTTCTTGGATTCTACGTAGTAATTTACTGGTGTGGGTTAGCACACGTAACTATATACATAAAAGTAAGTAAAGAAAGCATTTTTGGTTGTGATACATTTATGAGTAACTCTGTTTTCCCAGTAGGTCTACACTAACCAATTTACTATATTTCTACCTATCGCTATACCTACTTAATAACTACAGGAACACTCCTGTGGACTAGAACTAGAGTAACGTAATTCCTAAGCAGGTTAGCGTTAGGTTCTTACGAGCAAGGTAGTTTACTCTACTCTATATGTACTTTTTCTGGTTCAACGTTCAAGTGCATGAGCTTATTTCTAAAAGTTAATCGATATTCCTCGGCGAGAAGAGAGATAAAATTTTGATTGCTAGATTAGACATATTTTTATACACCCTTACGAGCATTTGCTACAGAAATGCATTAGTATTAATATTATGACCACGAATAAGAACGTGATTTTATTCTTATGTTTCTTACTGCTACAATACAACAATCAGAATAGGATAAGACTATATAGGTGTCCGAATGATTATCTACATTGATTTTAAAACACTAACTTTATACTTTATATGTAGCAAGCAAATATATGTTTATAGTATAGTAGTATATTTGTTTAGCATAGTAAGTATATTATTAGTACCCTAGGTACATAGTAGTAGGTAGGTACTATAAATTAAACCTTTTCTTGGTATGCATACATTAGCAATGTTTCTATTGATTATAGTAAGACAGTAGTAGCCAATTCACCTAGCACACACTGGTACCTCTATGAAAATTGAGTAAGCTACCTATATCTTTGTTTTTAGCATGATGTGCTAAAACGCCTTCGCGATGTATTGATTGCTGAATGTTTGAAATATATGTACTGATACCTATGTAAATACATAAGAAAATGTGACGTACAAAATGTTGACCATGTATAGGTACGTAGGAATAATACTATGTACTATATCAGAGCAGGCTCAGTTCTCTCAGTGTATCAATTACAGTAAAAGAAATCAAAATATCCAATTGGGTAACAATAACAATCGGGTAGAATTTGTAATTCGTATTATTAGTAAATACCTGGATCTGAAAAATTTCGATGATAACATCTAAAGAGGGTACAAAGAACTCGTCGCAGACGATAGCCAAAGCGACAAACATGTACATGACGCCCATGATGTAAAAAACGACAGCTCCTTTTCTACGTTCCTCGACGGTAAACAAATCCGGCGGAAAGAGTTGCCCTTCTTTTCCATGAGATTTATTCGCTGCAGGATTCTCCGTTGAGGATTCTCCTGATCCCAAATGTTCATTACTATTGCTATCCTGTAATGTCTCTTCCAACGGTTGATTTTGTTGTCGAGCATAATATATAGGATCTTCTTGTTCTAGGATAGCCCCACCAGGAAAATGAATGTGAGCCCTTTGACCAAAGTAAGATCGTTCAGGGCTCTTCCCCCCACTGACCATTCCTTCATCACTTATATAAAATAACACCAAAGGTAGCACCCCAAACACAACAATGTTTCTCCACTTGGTTCGATATATACGTCGCGTGTGGCGAAAAAAGCTTACGTTTTTCTTGTAACTACGGCGAACGGGACGAGTTTTAGTTCCTTCGTCCCCTGAACTGTTTTCCGATTCTTCGATTAACTTTTCCATATTGCTTTCACTATGAGAATTTCAGGTAGCGATTAAGTAAAGTACGAAACACAAAACTAAATCTCCACTTATCGTAAGTAGTAAGTAGAACACAAAATTTCAAGTGAGGAATAACAGAAATTCGTCGGGAAAATAACTTTGTTCTTATTGCATACCAACTGTGTACACAGGGTTCGTTTATTTTCCCAGGTCACTCCGGGCCATAAGTAGTACGGAGTACATATCTGAAGTAGTGTGTTATTAATTGCCCCAGGCACCAGATACTGTCGCAATCGTCACCCTTCTGAAATTACAAGGTCAGGGTACCAATTTATCACTTTACCCAACAAACCAAATATATATTATATTATGTAATAGTAAAAGTAAAGTTCATAGTGGGTGGGGAAAGCAGATAGACAGCAAATGACGCGTTTTCTCACTCAGTAAGAACAATTGACATTGAAAAATCTTTCTGTATATTTTGGTACAAGTAATTTGTATAGCAACGTAAGTCACAAGATAAGAAAACACATTAGATTTTGCTAATAACGATGAAACAGAAAAAAATACAGCCAATATCAGCAAGTTATACTGATGAATGCAGTGTAGAAGATCCGCAGAGCACTATAATGTAAATGTAAACATTATGTAGCACAGAGAAAGTTGTGGGGTTTGTTGCGGATGAGGAATATATCGTGTTTGAATGATATAATGAGATACATTGTTAATATTTAAAGTTGTTTGTCGATGGTAACAAGGAAATTGCAGGTTATCACCAGAAGTTGCAGAAATTAAGAAGATTGTAATAATTGGGTGTAGAGGGGTAATACAGAGTTACTAATCTACACTGGGCGAGAGAAAACAATAACACAGATGAAAAGGGAACAATTTTTACTGTCTTGCTCCTAGATCCGCCAATGAAGTTAATATCGACTACCGACGAAACACGATTTTCATAACGATATGAAATTGGGAACCAGTGGTGCAGTACTGTAAACTGTATGAAGTTCAGGATTTTATAGAAAATCCCTAGATTTTCATTTATACATAGAGAAAACGAAAACTGAAAACTATTTTTAAAATTGGGGAAAATTGAAATAACTAGGTTATTAGACTATTGAGTTAGGGAATTGTGAATTGGGACGCGTTGTGTTATGAAGTGAGTTGGATTTGGTTAGTAGTGGTGTCGTAGTCGTATGTGGTTGCCTGGAATCTGCATTGGTGTATTTTAGTGTAGCAGAGAAAGGCAAGGCTTTGGACAAAGTGCTGGAGAAATGTTTTTGTTCCTCGCCGGTCTTTCTCTATGGAATAGACTGTTGATGTTTCCTTGGCTGACGAGTCACGACTGGCAGTGGGAATAGGAGCACAACACGGGTCTTTGCATTCAGCCTAGTTTTCTCTTACTATGGCATGGTATGGTAAGTAGGTTTTGCATTGCTATGTGTATGGAAGTTACTAATACTTAATACCCGTTTGCTGGTTGTGAGTGTATAGTAAGGGAAGTGGAGGTTAGCCCGGGTGTTGTATTCTCCTGCATACCCGATGCCTGCCTTTTACTTGGAAAAGTCCCTTTAGTCGCTTTTACTCCTCGCTTTCCCCGCGTCCTTTCTCTCTTGTCTTCTACCTTTCATTCTGGATTTTAGTCGCAGAGTAAAAATACGGTTGATGCAAAACCGAGCTCATGCGTTCCTCCAGCATAAACTTAGACATCTAGTGTGCGATGTATATGTTACAGGTACTAGAAATAATCAGGAATTACCCATATAGTTCCTATGAATCACCACATAATTAATATTACGACATAATAACAACAATGCAATAATTAGTTCCCAATTCAACACGTATTTCTTAGTTATTTAACAGAAATTTCAAATTATATGATCTCATTGTAAAGGATGATTCACCAGACCAAAGCATTTCTTGAATAAACTGCCTTAGTGTCCTTATTTATAATACCAATTATACTCAAAATGACACTGAAAAAGTTCTGGTAAATGTCTAAAAAGTAACCTAAGGTCAAGAGTGAGCTAAAAATCCAACTAGTGTTTAATATTTCACTGCAATGTCCCCGAAATTGGGGAAGCTAATGAAGCTAATGAGAAATAACTAATTAATTAAGTATTAAAGAAATTGTACCCTGTTGTAGTTTGTAAGCTATTAAACTATAATCTCATTGTACTTCTGGTTCTTAATTTCAGTTGAAAAACTGCGTTGTAATCTTTCATGAAATAAATTCAAATCCAAATCAACTAATAGTATAGGCATTCAAAGGGCTATATTTTGGAATGCAAGATTAAGACTACAAATTAGCCAAAAAATATATCAGTCCAAAGAATGGATATATCTAGAATACATATATTTACTCTTCATTCCCTGTAATTTCGTTTTATTATTGCATCTTCTTATTACATTTAAGTACTGTATCTTTGTGGTAAGTACAAAAGTACATTGTACTATATAACAATATTTACTTAGACTTAGACTATCTGTTATGGTAGAAATATTGTCTTCGGTGCTTTCACCACAAGCGTACGGACCAATCTGAAGTTATAATATGGTATCATCCGCATTGTTATTTTATATGCATACTATTTATTACTATTATATTTATATGGGTACACTAACAGTTTCATTACTGTACCAGCGTATTAGCCGATATAATTTCCTACACTTGCCTTGCCTGGAACTTACAATCTATATCATACTACAGATAAATATACAACTTATGCAACCTGAATTATTCCACATTCTCCTCAATTTCTCATGCATCCTAACTCGGCTAACAAACCATTGCGTTACTTAATTTGATTTTCTGTTTTACCTAGTAATAATATGTCGTACGTAGTTTCCTCCTAAAAATGAGTAGGAAGCCCACGAGGAGCAGTGCAATCACGACACGACACAAATAACCCATCATACTTACTGGCATACATGGACTCCAGAATCTAAGTAAAGAACCTATTACAGATAGTATATATGGGTATTTGGTATACAGCCTCGTCTCATGTAAACGGTAAGTGGTCCAGGTACTGACGATTGTTGTGCAATTTAAATTAATTAGCATAATTACCTTAAGTAAGTATATGGTCTGACGTCTTTAATTTCGAATAATGTAACTCTTTCTATTACTGTAATTACTATAAGACAATTTTGATCTAAATATGTCATCATTATAGTACAATATACATAGGCATTGACATTATTGTATTATTCTTTGTGAATGTAATCTTTTTCTTTAGTACTTAATACGTAACCACTACTACTTGCGAGCGTCATCCTGCATTTCTTGAGTATTAATTTCGTTTGCGTAAAACGGTGTTATACATAGATAACATATTCTATTACTTACTTACTTCTACAGTCATTTATTTACTAGTTTCTGCTATTCTTATCTTGCATGTTGTTACGTAGTAGTATATTATGTAGCCTGCCTATAAATATTTCATGCATAAGCACGTACCTTATGTACTTACACTGATAAAGATATTAACGTAATGCATAGTTAAAACACTTTTAGTACTTACAATGACTTGCGATGCGTTTCATCCCCATTTTCCCCATAATATACAACACTTCCTTTGTTTTCACAATAACCATTAGAGAAAGTTGTAAATAAGAGCTATTAAGTTGTACTTTGACAAATACTATAATAAGTCAATTGCACTTCAACTTCCAATTTTTGCGTTTCTTATCCGTAAACTGTATGTTTTTACTGGTGTATCTATATTAGGCTTAAAATTTTTCACTTACCCATATGAACAAGTTCAGAATTGTTCGGTAATTGAAAACCGGGATGCAGTAAATAAATGCAAAATGTTACACATTAGATCTTAATTTATAATTATTTAACTGCTATCTTTAGATACCTAACCTAGGTTATTATTAGTTATAAGCCAGGCTAAAAGACATTTTGTTAATAGTAATAGGTAACATTTGGATCTTTGCCAGGACGCTTTAGGGGTGGTAACAAAATACACCAACCCATACTTTCTTCGTTCCTCCATACCAAAGCTTTGTAAGCTAACATTCCCACCAGATTTCGTCTCAGATGTAGTAAAATGATCAGCACAAAGCTTTCTATCTAATCGTAAGTCAGCATGGTATACAAACGTGCTAATCACTGGACCCAGATTTAGTTTGCTGGCTGACTTCTGCAAAATGTTGCGTTAATCAATTTGACTTTCTATACTTGCGTTGCCCATTTTGATAAGCGGTAATATACAGAATCCGAAATTCTATATTTAAAAAAGTGTACCATTTGGCCTATACCTTATAAACAAGACAAAATACCTTGGAGCTTATCTTGAGTTGAGTTCCCCTTACTTCGGATTTTTAGTGATTTTAGCCTTTTGATCTTAAGTACAGATATGTTTAGTATGTATGTATGGTATGGGGGTGAAGTGATGTGGTTGGAGGGTGCATTTATAGGATGGGTTCAACAGGCATGGCAAATATCCAGATGCCCTGTTCCTGTAGCCCCTGTCCTCCTAGCAGATAAAAGCACGCACGTAGGTAGCACAATTGTCTAATCTAAGAGCTTGAATTCTTTCCACAATATAATTAAACACTGAGGAGGGATCGGGCCTCTTTAAAAGTACTTAAAATGCAGAAAAATCACAAATTGAAGGATAACAAATATCAAAGCAGTATTTCACTTTAATCTCCATTTGCTTCAATTTAGATTCCTCAACGTAAACCAATTACTGCTACACAGAGATACACAACACTATAGCAGTCTTGGGTTGATAAATATTTATCGCTAAACTGTGAAAGAATGAAGTCATCTTTAGATAGCACTAGTTTCTGTATAGCTGTTAGTGCCAATAATAACTCATTCATACTGGAAACTTAATGTGACTGAAAGTGCGCTAAAGATTTTGTAGATGGCAAAATAAATTAAGTTTGTAGTATGGGCCTGTCATAAATTATCTTATTGAAGTTTGTATGTACTATATGGTATAATTAATTGCTACGCTTGTGCTAATTGTTGGGCTTTACAAAAGTATTTACGTACAAGTTCAATATAATACAAATAATACCTTGTTCTATACAATTTAAACCATACATTTATAAATGCACAAAATAAACCACAGTTTGACTTGGAATAACAGAAAATCCGTGCATGTCTTGCTTATTTGGTTTATGGTATTGCAACAAAGTAATAACACTGATATTCAACTGACGTTTTTCTTCATTTTTGTATTAAAGGAGTATTATAATGCAATATATTATGTTACATAACAATCGCCACATTTAGGAAGGCAAAACTAATAAATTATATTAGGTTCAATGTTTGGTAAGACAAACCACAACTAATTCATATTCTTCTCTTCGGGTTAACCAAGCGGATAGAAGTGGCCAAGGTTAGTGATTATGGTTAAACCAATGCCTCATGCAAATGTGTGCATATATAAGTAAGTACTTATATGCAGTACAATAAGTAGTATGTACCACACACTGAAGGAAACTCATAACAAGTAAGTATCTAAATAAAAATAGGTACTCAAAGAATTTTACGTAGGAAAATAATCCCTTCATTGCTGAGCAACATAAGGTTGCCATTAATTAATTGAAACAATCAATCCTTGATAGTAATGACATGAGTTAAAACAGAAATACACCAACTAATATTCAATCTTTGAATTTGTTCGATTGTTAGATATGAACAACTAACACAGTACTGTATAGTTAGTAATTGCACAAAATCTAATTGTATTCATAATTCTTTCCTTGGTTTTGTATCGCAAAAATCTTTGTAAATATCATAAGTTCATTGATACATTATACAATGGCAAAATTTGCACACTATTGATTGGGTTGCAATAAGTTACACTGCTACATTAGCTAAATAGCGATCTCAGTGCTTGCTAACAGCAACGGTTCATTTATGTGCATATGTAGAGATAATGTAGGAATACCTACAGCAAAAATTAGACAGAAACACGAATAAAATATGCACATAAATAAATACTACATACTAATTTATTTATCTGCCTATTGTAGCGTATTGCATTGCTTACTTTGCAGTCCTAATAATAAAAACACTATCTAAGTATTCCCATTCATTCCTAAATGTGAATCTTCGGGTACCTATTTTGTACCATATCATAGGAGAGATGTAAGTAAATGACATGACATCCATTGGCTTGCGAATTCCGGATGTGTAGCTTGTCCGGTTCTCGGTTCAGTTGTTGTCTCTATCTTTTGACTCATTTCCTTTCTGTCCTTGTCTCTTATTTTATTTTTTGCTATTAAAAGAAATCTATCTGCGCTTTTCCAACTCCTGGGATCCACTAATAGATAAGTTTCGGGAAGAGTAGTAGTGTTACACTATTGTGTTGCCATTAAGACCTATCACCGCAAGTACAATTACTACTACATAATATAGAGGTTGGCCTAATAAAATATAATGCTTTGTTTCTCATGCGACTATATACTAAATAGAGACTCAAGCGGAAACAAGGAAAGAGATAAGTAAAAGTATTACATTTGCAATTTTTCTTGAGTTATTAAGCAATCTGCGACACTGCAAAAACGATGCCCATCGAACACCGTATATCTAACCTTTGTTGCACTATTCTGCATCACCTGTGTCAAAAATTTACTTTACAATGGCATTAATAATACAGATAAAGATCCTCGAGATAACCAAATCATTTAAACTTTTAATGATTTAATTTATTACATGCAAATTATTAAAATAGGAAGTGCAAATTGCTAAAATTGTCAACCCATTCAGTGTCCATGTGAACATGAGGTATAAATCAGTGGTGCATACCCAGTTGGCTTCAGTCATCATTATTGGCCACAATATCCGCCCTCGCGTTTTTAGTAGATAGATACCTATATAATACTATAAGATTCACTAACTGCTTACTTAATGATAAAAAAGTTTCTACATAAGGTATGCATAAAGTACCCGTAGTATGTAGAATTGAAAATGATCAAGTTTCTTTTATGTGTACAAAAGGTATGCATAGTTTATTTTTCTATAGTTTATTTTTGGGGGATTGGATTGGAAAGCCTAGATGTAGACATTTGCTTCTGAAATTGAAAATGCAGACATCTTGAGAAAGATTATTTACTGTTTACCATTTCCACACATGCATGCTTGGCTTGCCATATTCATACTAAAAGGAAAATAGTAATAGGGTCATATCATTCACCGCTACATTATTATTATCTTGTAACCTTGAGGAACTAGTAGCAATAGATTCAATGGGAGCACTCAGGGGTTTTCTGCTAGATACTGCAACTTACAATTCATTGGCTTCGCTATGAAAACCTTTATAAATGAAGTTGTGTTGGCACGAATAGCGTATTTTATAGGTACCTTAACATGATGTGAATGTAGGCTATGGTAAGCGATTTCCGAACTCACAAAGGAATTTGTAGTCAATGCCAAAGGTTTCCGAAAACTTTCTATGATCCCCATAGGATAACTTTTGTATTTCAACGCAGAATGGATTCTGAACCAGAAGTAATGAAATGAATGATAGTGAAAAAGTATAGTTGTAGAAAGGCAATGAAAACACAAGTGGGGACATCTGATTCACATACTTAATCGAATGTCAAAATGTCAAAAAATAACTGCGTTCCTCTATTCAATCAGCAAAGTATATTTGTACTGTAATATATATGTAGGCTAAGCAAACGACACAAGCTTTTTAATGATGAGCCTTATTGCATGTAGAGTTTTCTCTCTTAAGGTTGAATTGATTTCTTTGAAAAATGTTCATGCAGGTTGGCAATAGTCTGAACCCCCGCATTCCCTGCTGTTGTGTAAAGTGTCTTCCTATGCATGATAATATAGTAGAAGTATGCTACCTATGGTTTTACCGATTTCGACTTCAAAAGTTTAAAATATTATTGGTTCCTGACCGGTTTCTGTTGAGTAATTCCCATTTCATGCGTTTACGTGTTCCACACATACTACACCAAGCAAAGATAATGTTTCAGTTTGCATTTCGGTTAGCAATAAATAGAGAATAATTTTATACTGGTGACTTTTAGACGATTTTAAAATCGTATTTCATCTCATAACCTTGCATTGCAACCAGAAAATTCTACCATGTAATCGAAAACAACATTACCTCCATTGTAATCTCCAATATGATGTTCTATGTACGATCGGATCTGTGTTTTCACATTTCATTTGCTATTTCATTACAATGAACAGCTTACAATTCTACTATGCAATAACCTAAAGAATGCAAACACAAACTAACATTATTTCCAGTCCGCATTCTTGAACTTCTGTAAAACCCATTTTACAGATAGTTACCTAGTTGTAATAGTATCTATATGTATTTATGTTTAAAATCTACACGGATTATCTAATGGTGTATGAAGGTAAAGTAAAACAACTACCAGACACAGAGCGTATTTGTATTTTGTAGTAGGTATGTAAATATTCATCCGTACATAAATATTTTTAACAAGCAAATGTAGTAGATATGAAAAATCTCGACGAAACAAAAGAAAATTGTAACAAAAAGCAGTAGGAAGAAACAATGGGCTAATATGCTTGCATTCTGATTCTGCAATATTGTAGAAACAATAAAACTAAATGAATTGCTGAAGGCATGCAGTACTGTTAGGTGTGCCCAGACTATAATAAACTTCCTACTTCAAATTTTATTGTCTTCACTCTGCATACTATCTGTACTACTACTAGTAGAAATACTGATTTCTACTTTTAACAGACGCAAATACGTTCTCACCAAATTCAGTGCATGACAGCAGAAAAATTGAAGAAAGAAATTAAATATCTCCAAAGATTTTTTATTTCGTATTATAAGAAAATCATTAACTGCAGGGGCTGAAATATTTGTCTCCTATTTGAATATACATCTAATTTAAAAGCATACGCGTACATATTGCATTTATAATTATCAATACGCTTTTGCAGGATCATTAAAATTCAAACTTCTTTCAGAAAGTTTGTTCATTTGGCAAACTAAAATATTGCCATTCATAGCGTGTACATCATGGACGATCGAGCTGGAAGGACAAATAGTTAGTTTGAGCTCTGCTATCCAACTTTCTGAATGGGATTGGATGGAAGACTTGTCGTACAATGTGGGGTGTAACATTTTTTTCACGGAAATTCTCTTTACGCTTGTGTACATCAGTATTTTTGCTCTAAAGCACTATCGTTGTTCTTCTTCTTCTCCATGCGGCATAAACTTCGTCATCACTGTTCCTCTTTTCCAGTTGTCTGATTATCACTACAACTTTGAAGATTTTGTCTGGAACTTTTCTTGCTAAAGGGAAAGCGAAAGCTTTCACTTAACAAACTTTCACTTACCATTCTTCTCTAACTCTGACCATCTTATCCCACGAAATGGAATAAGTAGTTGGGGAGCTTATTCATCCCAAATGAAGAACTTGCGTTCGATTCTACATTTAAGAACTGCTCATTCGACATCATATGTGATCTTTACCCTCCCAGACTTACTATTAGATAATAGATGGATTGCGTTCATTCACTGTAAGTCATCTCCTTACTTAATTGCACATATTTACTGAAAGTGGTTGTATGTAGTGCATAACGTCACCTATGCTACCTCAGCATAGTTTAGAGTGTATTACATAATATGTGCATATTATATATAGTACAGGTACACTGAATACATACTGATAGTGTGCATATTGTTAAGGAATATCATAATATTGTATATGTCCGTATTACACATAAATATGTCTCATGATATGAATGTATTGGAATTATTTATTTAGTTTATTTTCACTATGGGTCACTACAAAATATATTAAACATACAGATTTTCTGGTATATTTGAAGTTTGTATTAATGGATGCCATAAATATCGATATATCCATCGATAAGGTTTCAGTGGAACTTGGGTACAATGGATTAAAATGTACTAATCTGTAATCTGTATTGATACAACACGCACATTATTGCTTTGATGGATCCATGCTAGATTGGATTAGGATTAGTCCAAACCAGTAAACACAAACGGGAATAATGGACATGAGAATGTAATCACGCAAATGTATGTATTTATGTTTAACATTTCTACGTTATCTAAGTATTTCGCAATAATCATTGTGCTTATTAGTTGGCAAAGGTTCATAAGGCTAAAAAATTGCATTAGAATAAACAATAGACAACATACTACAGATACAGAGTATATAATTTTTGCACTGAATTTACTATCTGAAAGGAATAGATCAGATATACAAATTATAACAGAATTAAACGCATGAATATAAACTGCTAAAAGATAGGCCGTACAAGTGCAGCTATTTAAGCTAATGTTTCGTTTTGCAAAGTTTTAGTCATAGTCATAATCAATGAGGTATAATACTATAGTAAAGTTGTATATAAATAATTAATTGTGACCGCTAGGAAAGCTGGCATACATTAACAAGACATTATAAAATATAGACCAAAAATGTAAGGTCTCCCGTTTTTAGATTATCATAGTTTTACTACGGGAAAACTTCCTTCAACTCTGTAAATATCCATAATTAATAATTACATTGTAAATTATCATGCATATGGGTGGGCCTCTACATAAGAATAATATTGGTATTTTGATAGCGAAGTTAAGTGCTACTTTGGACAGGCGACTTCGTTAAAAAAGAGAAAATATGTATACAATTTATAATTTATTTTTCATTTAATATTTTCCAAATCACATATTTACTAGGCTAAACACTTTCCCCGTTACCCAACAAATGTATAAGTATACCTATCTGCACTGTACAGTATAATAAGTACATGCATTGACTTACATTATTTCACCTCTAACATAGATACTTATATGACATAATAATAGACATGTACAAAATGAGTTTTTACGGTTATACATTACAAGATATTAATAATAAAGTACCTAGTGGATATTAGCAAGTAAGGTTTCTTGAGTTTATTCAGATGGATACTTAACTTAATTTACAAAAAGCAGGGTAAATGCTAACGCGACACAGAAAGCCCCCACGTAAGGACTTAATCTTTCTCCGATCCGAGCACATTTCCAAAAAGTCCCCAAAAGTCTGAAAACGAAACACATTTATAGTAGTTAGAACATAGAAGTGCCAGATTATCATAATATAGCAACGTGTGTTTATGTATACAGATATTATAATTTTGCATTGAATTGAACATATGCTCATAAGTTATAGTCGTATAACTTATTGCCAATAACAAGCTCGTACTTACGAGATAACGTTACAATTTCTCAAATTACAAATTATCAGTTGAAGGAGTGAGTTGGCTTACCCGGTTTTATTTCTGTCCAATAATGAAGGTAGAATGGAATGGATATAGGTACAAGTACATATTATTAATGCAATGACCGTCAACAGACTTTGGAAGTTAAACAGGGCAGACTGTAAAAAATAGAACATTCAAAACATTTAAACTTCAATACAGTGACCATGACCTAACATAGTCTAGCGTGGTTCCATACTGAATTTATTGTCAATTAATTAGCTAATAATTTGATATAAATACAAAATAAGAAACTTATTGTTTCCAATTTCCAACTTGACTTACCATTTCCAAACAATGTTATTGAATGCAAGCACATTAATTAAAATAAATGAAGAATACGTGTCGCTAAACGTAGGTTCATGTGTGTCACAAAAACGGTAAATAAATCAGGACACGGTGTCCAGCCGCAGTCTGTCCAGCTAGCTACTCCACTCCTGCTGACAAGATTGTCAACACAACAGCTCACTCCAATGACCAATTGACCACGTAATTTAGCACTGACGAAATGTTACTAAAATGTGAGTTTTGAATAAAAGGCAATACCCGCTACAGAAATCACAAGAGTAAAGTAGTTTCTCTGCGTATCAGAAGAAAGTATCTAATGCAATGCGACTATGCGACTACATAAATATGTACATATTTATAGCCATATAAATAGCTCATTTTTTGCATAATTTGCTTTTGAAGTTGTGTTAAGATTATTATTATTATAATACAGTGTTAAAAAATATAGTCTTAACTTTTCCATAAATATCTTATTATTACGAAGACTAGAAATAACTGTATTTATAAATTATAGTACATAGGTATAGACAAAATAAACGTTTTGCGAACACCGAATCTTGGAATTGGAATAAAATTGGAGTTTTTTATTGCTGTACTATTTGTGTGTACAATTTACAAAGTACGCACAAAGAGAAATTATATTAAGAAAAGTAAAACAAATGTTAATTCAGTTATATTTCTATTCCTATTCTTTGTGTGCTACCTATGTACATACTACAAAGACTATGTAGGTACTTTTCCACCATAATTTAACTATATAAGTAAAAATTCATTCATGTAAAGGTTTATGTAGCAAAGTAATGGGTATATTGCATACAAGTATAATAATGTATAGTAATATGAAGAAGTCAGTGTACACCAATAAATGTATTTCCCCTAGTTCATAACAATAGGTAAAACGGAACCCATTAAAAGGAATCTACAAATAAAAACAGAACAACTATAATTTCATGGTATCAAATAATTTTGCCATTGCAGCAGCAGATTCTGTTGATATCCTTCTTCTTTATTCCCATATCTTCACTCATAGTTGCCAACTTTTGATTTTCAGCACGGATTTTCAGTAGTTCTGTAGAGAATGTACGAATACGAATATTAAATTACGCAATTAAAAAGCTCCCTTAAGTTAAGTTTCTAAATATATTGATTCTTAAGCAAAGCATCTGACTTCTCGTATCGTACTAAATTAAAATAATATTTAGTATTTAGGAAAAGTTTGTTAATTGTACATACCCAGTTTCAAGGCAATTAGTTTTTTTCCATTCAGAGGTTTTCGCTCATCAAGTAATTCCATTTTAGCTTCAAGTACCTCTTTCTTGAATTCATTTCTCTCGAGTGCATCAGCAATTTTCTCTCTGATTTCCAGGTCCTGTTTTTTATTTTCTGCTGATTTGCTGCAGCAAGATCTGAAATTAATTTTGTTCATTAAGCGACACATTCTTTTCCCATCCTTTGTAATCCTAATATAAATAGTTTTAGGAGACAGCCAGACCCACAATTGGCAATAAGTAATAATGGTTGTATCGAATTTTAATGTAGTAGGTAGCATATGTATTGCACTTTATACCGAACCAGATAAATATTTGCAAGTCGCTTTTACACAAGCGTTTCATACCTGGAAAAGTAGTCGAAAGGCATTTTTACTCCGGTTCTTAATTGAAAACGTGGTTCGTTTCTTCTGTTATAAGACGAGTTGGTATAATTACCAGAATTCCTTAGTGCCGTCGTATGAGTTTACATGAATTAAGCAAAGTCGGACTGATATTATGTGATTGATCCTTTGAATAGCTGGCATTCCACAATTTAGTATGTAATTTATAATAAGTATTCAAACTGAGCTTGTATGAATATGTCAAAATACAAAATTTTGAACCACATTAACTACAATTTATTTTCTTTGTCTGTGAGTGAGAAATTGCGGAAGACAATAAACCATTAGTTACCTGGATGAGTATTGTGGATAAACTAGTTCTACTTAGAATACCTACCCAAAAGATATCTTGTGTAGATTGGTATACTCATCGTTTAAATTCCTATGTGTGTCATTGTAAATTGTCTACTCTTAAGTCTAACGAGGTTTGAAAAGGTTCATAATATTCAGTATTGGTATTTGTTATAGTCCAACTGTAGGATTATAGCTTGTAGATGATTTACACCTTCTTAGTAGGACTAGGGACCAGGAGTAAAATCTTGGAAAGATATTTAATACACATAATATGTACATACAAAGTGAAATTTTAAGCTTGGACATGATACGAGTCATAACTACATGAATTACAGTAGTTATAGTACAACCACCTAAATACCTAGAAAGATAACCGTACAGTAATTACATATTTGTTTGATAAATCTTAACTACCTGATATAAACCGATGGGTAAATCCTAGAATAAATAGCAATAGTAAATAGGTACATATTGTACATTAAGTAGACAAATGTATACTATTTACAATATAATACACTACACATTGTATGTATGTATGGCATTGACCATTAAAGTTATTTATCTACTATCTAATTGCTAGAAATGTTATTCTGTTATTTGTACGCATTTATTGACCTACGATATTATACGGGCATTTTTATACCTCCATATATGGACAACTACAGCTATGATATTTCGTTCTGTGAACAAAAGTGTGTGTGTATGCAGAATAGAAACTAGGTACTTACGTAATTGTAGTTAAGCATCAAGTTGCAATCATTAATTTGAATAGTTATTTGGTGATTTAGTAATATTACACTGAATTGTAATTCCTGTTATCGCATACATAATATACCTAATACACTTGTACTTAAATCAAAATCGTTAATGCATGTTATTTGTAGTAGAATATTATGTAGATTGTTGTACTTAACACTTATTAATGCCTTTTGCTCTAAATTGTTGTGATCATTCTGTCCCAGCCCCAATAGATAACAAGTTAAAGAATGTTCAGTCAGGTTTTTGAATTCTATTTGATTTTTTGGTTTTATTTATTCATATGCTTGCATAAGTAGATAATACTAAATATCTTATACGGTAATGTAAAGTAAATTAAGTTGTCCTGCAAAGATAGACATGAAATAACAAACAGTGCAGATGCAGTGTATCGAGTATATAGGCTCTTGGTGATTAGGTGGTTACACAATTATGAGAAACCATTAAAACTACAATGGCGAAGAAGGGACGTAATGAGATAAAATGAATTATACTTACTCATCGTCACAAGTAATTGTAGTTTTTAGCATTCGCGTAAAATTAAACCAATGCTGGATGCTCAGCTTACCATATCGATTAATTTTAGACAACTTTTCTCAAAATAAATAAGAATTCTGTGCATTTCGGAAATCTGGTGGTTTGAATGTGTTGAAGATCACAAGGAGTGTTTATGACTAATTGTGAATGTGAATAATAATAGCCCAGGAATTCTTGTAACTGCATACGTAATAGTATATTTATATATTTATCCTTAAATTCCTTAGAAATTATGTAAGCCTTATTGACATATATATCTGTACAAATGTGTATAGATAGCCAAGGACCTGCACATTATTTAAGGACTACAGACAGATATCATTCAGTACATATATTTACCTTTAGCATACATGGTACATATACCAATGCCAATAGATAACCAGATTTTGTCTAAAACCCATATTACATAATAGTGATTGTAATTTTATCTATGATTTAGTATACTTACATACAGATACTTTACAATATGGTAAGAAGTTCATACCATATCATAATGAATCATAAATACGCTTATTTGTATGTAATAAATGTTAACTGCAGGATCTATTAAGGTTAACGTGGGATATTTGTACAAATCTTTACAAACTGTGAAGAAAACTTTCAAATGAAACTTCATTTGAATTTATTATTAATAGAGTATAAATGATTTCCAATAAAAGTTACGACTATTTAGTGTTTTGTTACCATTATGACTAGCTTAGCATAATCCAGCGTATTTATAAATGCCAAGATATGTGTACAGTTCACTTTTCACAAAATACAAAGGACAGAAGTCTTTGAAATGTGGTAGGATGGGTACCTAACCTACACATATAATATGTGTGGATGTATGTGTGGCTTATCTCAGTCTGGCCCAGGCTACTTGATACCCTTTGCTTGTTATTTTTCTTAATAATGTGATGAATTTGATGAATCATTCGGTTTTATCAGCTAGACCGCATTGCATTTCTTATAGTTGGTCGTAATACTCGAATGTTTCTGTCTTATCGTCAAGATGGATTTCAAAGCATAACACACCAGTTCAGCATATACTAATAATATGTGTTATACATATATGACTACCGAAAAGCAACACAATATCAGAGCATGCTCTCAAAGGTCTCGATATTCAGACTAGAGGTTGAGTCACGCAATCGAAATTGTAAATAGGAACTATGACTGTTCTGTTTCTATTCTGTGTGACGATTGTTTACTATACTATAGGAGTGCCTTGTAAGTAAAAGAGACCATGTTTAATGCTTAGTAATATGTAGTCGTATAGTCATAGTACACACATTTTATTACTTAATACATATGAAGAGAGATAAATAATTTTGACTAACTTCTTGTTGTTATCAGTAAGATGTTAATAAGGCTCCACACTATTCTAGTCAAGGGATAATACATTACTACATAGAACTCTATAGTATCCTCAATCACTCTTTATCACTATGTAAATGTAAATAGTTATTTTTAAACTGCCCAAGATGTTACAGATACATACTTCATGTAATGAACATTTTTCTCGGCAACAATTTTCAACAGTCTACTTTCTGAACTATATACAGAACACTCGTGTCAAGATTTTAGAATTATTTCTCTTAAAAATCATATTTCTTAATAATAGAGGAAGGCATATTTTAAATAAATATTAGGATCACGAACCAAGCACGAGATTTTTACCTAAGAAGACATACTTTCCCCATCCTAAAGCCTAATAAATTGAAGAACAGCGTCTCTACATATCAAAATGGTTCATGGAAGAGGCTACAGAGTTTTCTCCCCATCTTACTGTTGCCGCTGCACAAGAAGAAATAATGACACCCAGAAAAAATCCACTGCTTCCTCTGCAAATAGGAAAATCTCAAGGTAAAAACTACTTTACTTACTTATTAGAAATTAAAATTCTTTCCTTACTTAGATATTTAATTGCTGTAGTTTGTTAATGTAGTTACTTACCTATATAATTAAACAATCACTAGCTAGTGATGTAAGTTATACAGCTTTTACTGACATACAGTATATTTATTTGATACAGCCCATGCTACACTGCCGCAGTTCCACTTCCAGAACTGGAGAAGGAATTGGACACCAGAACGTCCAAGGAGTCAACCATTAAGTATACTTTTGACAAGCTGCCAGTAATCGCCTATGAACATGAATCTACGAAAGATCTGGATGAAAATGATAACAAAAATTGTCCCGACGAGATATGGAAACAAATAGTGAATCAACATGGTAAACACTTTACGCATCAAGCTATTATATATACTGTATACAATAACCCTGCATTATTATATGTAAAGTTCAAATGTTTGAATTTTTTTCAGATCACGAGAGAATGGAGAAAGAAGTCAAAAAGTTGGAGAATCGCATTAGAAATCTCGGAAAGGTCCACTCTAGTGACTCCATCAACCAAACCTCAAACAAATGCCATAATTATAGAAAAAGTCATATTGAACATAGGCCTAAGTGTACTTTTCTGTGATGCTGGGAGCTTCTTCAGATATTTTGAGCTATATACCAATTGCATGAGATAAGTATGTTATTATAATAAAAGACAATATTTACTTTGTTAAACAATATTACATCCTTGAGTTCGGTTTGAGCTTTAATTCAATTAATTTTCGGTAGTGATGATTATGATTTCCTAATTGCTACTTGCCTAGCTCCGGAAATACCTACTGCCTATATACTATACCATAAATAATCTATGCCCAACTCCTACTATTTCCTTCTGAACTTCTAGGGTTCTCGTCATAACTATCTGTAGTATCATTAAAAATTACGCAATAACAACTTGAGCTTTACCAAAGATGGTAGAATAACAGCTTTTATATTAGAATTATATTAACAAAACCCCTGTGATATTATTTATGCCAGATCAATTGTCAATTGTGACAGACAAGTACCAGTATTTAAGATGAGAAAACAATATGGGGAGTACTCTAGCATTCTCCATCCAGTAATAGCTTTTTGGAATAATTTAACATTTCTTTAGCAGATAAAGAATCGAAAATTGACTTTAGTATGTTTTCTTAGCGGGCATTGAAACAATATTTACTTAGAATATATTGATTGATAAAGAAAAGTAGAATACTTTCTGCTTCTGTAGTACCTAGTTAGTATGTAGTTGTTAAGGACATAGTTCTAGGCTTCAAGACATGGACTAATACAATTTCGGCTCTCTTCTTTTGACAATAAAGAGGTAGTAGCAACAATTATTGCTTCCTGTCTCGACAGACTTTCAATCAAGCAGAGATATTAGTTCTCGGTTGATTCAATTCAGATAGTAAATGAAATCGCAAAAACCGTTGCCAAATTGATTCTAAGTATAGTTTCTCTTTACTAACAGTACAGTAGTATAAAATCATGAAGCAGTAGTGTGTAACAAGATATTATTATTGTTGTTACTTTGTTAGTATTGTTAGTATACTAACAATACTTTAGTCCTCCAACAGATGCTATCCTCATGCTACAAATAGTGTAAAACACATAGGTTTCTAGTTCATCCTTTTGTCAAGTTGTACATCGTTTGCACACTGTAAATAATTCAGTTCCCTCAGCATCGCATCAGCATCACATTTTCCGTTCTTAGGAACTATCTATGTAATGTATAAGTCGTAGGTACCCAATAGAATAAGGCGCAAGCATCCCACAGATTACAGAAATATGACATTAAAAAATATATTATATTGTATGTACTCAACGGGCTTTTCTGTCCCAAGGGGTGTTCCGTCCCATTATCAACCCTGTGCCTAGGCTGCTGTAATAGTTGCTGTAATATTGTAGCTCCTAAACACAAAAGCTTGCAAAATTTTCGATAACACCTAAACTAGATTAGTTTTTGTTAAAAAGCAAAAGATGCAACAACAACACTTTTTTTCTTAGACAAGGGGTCCTTGAGCCTGACGATATTTTGTGCCGCCTACACTACTGTAAAGTTCTGAAAGCCATCTCTAATAATATAAATTACGGCACTGTAGACCTAGACCACGGTCTAACTTTGTCTTCATCTGTGTACGTATGAAATGTCACCTCCGCCTTTTGGGAAAATCCACAGGCAATTATTTTCTCTCTGCTTTCTATTTCAGTTTTGTTTTTACTCCCAGCGGAGCAAATCTAGAATAGTGTTACAGGGAAAAGTCTGCAATATCTGTGAGTCTCATAATGATCTTATCATTTTTCCAGCATCCTCTCCTAGTAGTTGGAATATTTGGAAAGGAATTAGTTGTAACTCCCTTTGATTTGATATTGTATTTGGTTTTAATCATTATTTTACTTTATTTTCTTGCTTTCTTACTCAAAACATACATTTATTGCTTGAGATTCAAAGAAGTAGATCACTACCCGGGACCATTCGAGAGGACACAGTGGCATCGTAAAGCATTCCGTCGGTGGACAAGATTGGTATTGAATTAATTACATATACATGTGTATTACAATTCTTGGGTAAGGAGTTGTACACTTCTGTAAGCATTCTAAAGTAAGTAATCATCTAAAGACATTTTCTGTATTTCAGGATATTGACGAAAACGAGTCGATTTCAGATGATGATATCTCAATAGACAACGACACTGGTCTGTGCATGGACAATGTGACGAATGGTTTGGAAATGACAGACACTATTCCAACAAATCGTCTATTGAAGGCAACTATCAGTACCAGCGGACATGAAAAACCTGGTAAGAACTTATTTAGAAAATTGTAGTATTCGCATACATGGAATTAATGTTAATTCATACAATAATAATTTTTTCGCTCACTCAGATACTCCCTTTTCACCTTCAATATTGTTTAAAGGAAACTTTAAAGAAACGATCGTGTAAACTCCATTCTACTAAAATTAATTAACTGTGCACTCATTTTAAATTCCAAATGCGAATATCTTCTCTATAATGTTTGCAAATTTCATATAAATGTGTGCTGTGTATACTGTCGGCCAAACTTTGCCATCCTGTACTATGTGCCTATTGCTCTTGTGTAGGTAAATTGTTACTTTTATTACTTTTTGGTAATTTTTATTAAAATGCGTGCAATGAAATGTGGCATACCAAATATATTAGTACACTTTCATTATTACACTTTTTCTCACATATGATATGATTATGATACTTAAACACTTGTTTATTTTAAATCCAATATTCTATCGCTTAAAAATTATAGCTTTTGTAATTATATTCTTTACAGTACATAGATTTGTCGAATAAAATTAAATCGTGGAAAGGTTAGCTTTAAGTGGATGTTTTTATTATAAATGCTATTTAAGTACTTTGTAAATAAGTATGTACGTACGTATAGAATATGTACTAAATACCATGCATATCTGTACATACAAATATTACACCTACATAAAATTCAGTTAAGTTCTAAGTTCTAATAAGATTATTCTCTTATAATTCGTATACTGGGAACTGGGACTAAGTATTTACACGAATACATGATTGTTATTATACGTATAATATTTACTTTGCTCCTTTAAGTTAACTTTACGAATACTACCAATTTAATAACATATGAAAGTACTACAGTATCTACAAATAGAATGCGAAAGCGTAGATTTAGATGTGTATGTACATTTATATACTTTATATTACAAAATTAATATTTAAATAGTATTGTGTATATGTAGTAGTAAGTGTTACTATTCTAACTAATATTGTGGGTAACTGGGTATATAGGTAAATACACGAAATTCACATAGTTTCTTGTTAAGAAAAATTTTGGCATTTATCACTGCTTCGTTTAGGTTTTGGCCACTGTCAAAACATTTAAAAATACTTTTAAAAGTAACTATTGACCTCTTCTGCCATTTGGGGAATTTTCGTCGCTCTCTCCGTCATCGTCATCTTCAGTTTCTGTGAAGCCTTCTAGGTTAAAGTCAAACCAAACACTTGTAGGTACATTTTGGCATCCTGAATGGTTAAATTCAAATTGAGATTAAGCAACTTCTTTTAAATTAAATAACTAATAATTTCAATGTTGCACAGTGTAGTAAGCACCTTGATATAATGACCTAAGTTCCCTTGTGGTCAAAGGAGGATTTAAGTCCACGGGGGCTCCTATCACACTAAGCCAGCTAATTGAACCTCCAGAAGAACCGTCATAGACAACAGGGTTTGAATTCTTCATTTGAGCATTACATTCCTATGAAATAAAATTCCTTCGATTAAATAATGTTACTACATGAGTACATAATGTATCAATAAGTTTAACTTTTACTACTAAGTTGAAAAATTATCAAACCTCTTGAACTTGTCGAAGGGATGTTAACGATCGCGAACTATTAGCCCAAATGTTTGTTAATTCTCCATTCGTGGTTATTTGATGGGGAAGTCCGGCAGCAAACATGATTACATTTTGATGATCAGTCGATTGTTTTAAGTAAGTCATTAAAATATCGCTATGACTTTGGTCAGCAACAATGACAACCCTTTTTGTTTCGCATCCAGAAATATCAGCTAGGAATTCTTTTGCAGTATAAGTTTCTAACTCGTCCGCCTGAAAACAGCAGCATCCACATTATACCATTTATACATTATACACATTAGTTATACCATTTAAATACTATAAAGGCAGGTTCAATATATTTTTATGGATTCTAAGAGTCTTTATAAATGCGAATGCTTACAATTCCATTGTAATCCACATCCCAAAGCAACATGTTCCCCTCGACTGTGGTCGGATTATTTAGGTAGATAAACAGGGAATCCGCACAATGCCTTGTCTCGCAAATAGTTCTTATGTGCCCCCTCAAGCCAGTTTTCATTGCGGAGGAGAATAACTGCGAGTGTGATCTTTTGCCTTCGGATGCTTGTTCTCCAAGTTTGTCAT
This sequence comes from Tomocerus mixtus, assembly GCA_034694165.1. NCBI lineage: Eukaryota > Metazoa > Arthropoda > Collembola > Entomobryomorpha > Tomoceridae > Tomocerus > Tomocerus mixtus. The sequence continues at coordinate 32,970 of JAQFYC010000129.1, read as the reverse complement.
TAATATTGAGATCAGGATTGACCGTCACTTTGTTGCTGACAAGTGTCGATTCTTCAACAGGTGCCTTCCCATTGGCATAGAATATTTTAATGTTTTCTGGCAGAAATCCACTCTTCTTCAGATTGTCTTGCATGGTGAAGATATTGTCGAGGGATTGGAGTGGAGAATGGAGCCGGTTCCAACCGCCTCCAACCAAAACAGCTCTATCACACGTTTGGAATAATTTGCACCTTGTGCCCACACCTGTGTAGCTCGTGTCACACCTGCATGAACATGAAATGAAGGTAGCGGTCATAAAATGTGAGTGAGTGACATCAATTGTTGTAAATTACCTGGATATTTATATGTTAATTGTCTCATCAATATCAATGAATACCTAACCTAATATATTCTGTAGTTACCTACTTTGTTTATTCTATTCTATTGTTCCTTAACATCCTCTGGCAAAATTCTAAAGTGAATCTCTATTTTTACTTCATACTAATTATAGAATAAGTGCTCTTGACACATACTTGATAGAAGAGAATTCTATTCAGCTATCAGCCTACCTTTTAGAATTGGAATGTGTTGAATCGCAAAGGACTTTGTCAGTTTCCGTCAAACTTCGGAGCTTTGGACATGTTGCAAACCCAGGGAGTTGCATGCATTCCATTAAGTCAGAAGAGTAATGATAGGAACTGGGCGAGTAATCATAAAATTCTGAAGATGAGCCGGCAATGGACGGATGAGTGTTGGAGGCAAGATGAACCGTGGGAAGAAAATCTACGTGACAGCGTCTTGCATGTGCTCCGCTCGTATGCTTTTCCAACAGATTTGGACATCTCGGTTTTTTCGCAACTGTTACACACGAAAGATCTGCAAATGCAAAATAATTATTTAACATTAGCCAATCGTACAATCACTGCTGTTCAAATTACATAATTTCATACATTAGTGCTTGTGATAAACTATTAAAGATTCATTGAAATCGGGAATGAGTCAGGATCAGTTTGCTGAATTTCAAATATCTGCACAGGGTGCCTTCAATATTAATGACACTTGTTTACGGCAACTTTTCCCGATTTATATGCGGGTGTACTTGATTAATACCATAGCTCTCTCTCTATATATACATGTCTTTTGCTAATTATCCTGACTATTTAATTATTAAATAAAATATTAGTAATATAAAATACAAAATAATATTAGCTCATTCAGAGATCATAATGAAGTCGTACTTAAGAATATGTTTTCCCAGATTTAATCCCCCGATCCGACAGATTAAAACTAGAGCATCCTATTATATGAAAGCTAGTGCACTTGAAAAAATAACTCCGTCAAAAATCAAAAGATATCTGAGAAGGAGAATGAAATAAAATATTGTCATTGAAAGTTTCGAAGAAGTTATATGTACTTTACTTAAGAAAACAGAAATAGAGAAGCCGCTAAGCTAATAGTGATTTACATTAAGTGATTTTATAAAGAATTTTAGTAAGATACAGATTAATGGGACTTCCCTACCTATGCCACCAAGATAAATGGAACTACCTAGTAAGTAGTAACAATTAGGAGCTCTAAGAATGACATTGAATGGGGTTGTTTGTAAAGAAGGACCCTGAACATCTTGGAGCATGTAGTTAAGTGGTGGTGGTGGCCGGTGAGAATTATGAGGGCAGAAGCGGCTTCTCTTTGAAGTCGGCATCTTCAAAGGGATCCTGGCTCGTGGCACCTTTTGTACACACGGATGCCGCTCATTGAGGAAAAAACGCTTTCCCACGAAGGTCTATCCACATCCAGCCATCCACACAATACTACAATACAACATCGATAATCTCCTCTTCACCACGACAATAATGCAGTAGTTGAGTTGGAGTTGTTAATAGCCAGGCCAGTCCAGTCAGTGAAATGAAACAACTTATGTACAGCTTCAATTCAATTTCCATAGGAAATCTTTCGCTCCATTTTATTTTTGTAGTTATTAGTAATAGAATGACTTAACTTGAGATTTTAAACGACACTTTCAGTCAAATTATGGCTTTTAGTAGTCTATTATTTTACTATCCAGAATACCCACGACTGCTTCTCACATTGCCTCATCCCTCATGCCCCACGCTCTTAACAATTCGCATTGCAAGTATTTCATCCAAAATGCTTAACTTAGTCACACATGCATTAAACACATAATGATACCTATTCACAAATAGACACAAAATCACAAATCTCAGAAAAATATTAAAAGTATATCTGTTTAAAACTGTAATTGAATATAATATTTCTTTTAAAGATTTCCTGGATGGCACAATGTTTAATTGGATTATGGCTCTTTACCTATGTATAAGAACATTTTGAATGCTTAAATTAATTTTTTTCTAAAAAATAAGTGATCTTGCTATTGGGTGATATGATTACATAAAGATTCAACTAATTGACTTTATTTAGGGTTTTTATAGCTTATGGAAAGAAAATTATCAGTGAAAGATATTTCTCATCCGTTAGCGTTATCTGTAGTATACTATCCCTTACTTAGTATGGTTACGAATGCCTAGGTATTATGGATAATTGCTTTGTCCAATTCAAAATTTTTTAAATAGCTTAAATAGTAGGTGGCAAAAATCTTTTTACCTGAACTATGAATCTGATGATCTTCCTTGCAGAATCTGGGTTCAACACCGAAATCCACATAGAAAAGTCCCAGGAAATGTCCAAAGTTCGAGTTCGGGTAAGGATCCAAAGCCAGGATTAAATCATGAGCCCCACTTGCCCTAACACTATTTGAGTCTGGAAGAACTGCAAATACCTTTTGCACGTTTCTTCTGTTATTCAAAATTTTTCCATTTGAAGTCTCAGCGGACGATCTTCCTAAAAGGATTGAGTAAGCTTGCTCTTTGCTGTTTGTGTTTTCCCTATGATTCTGTTTGGTTGGAGCTCTTCCAACGAAAATAGCCACGGAAGATTTCTCAACTGAACTCAATTTAAAGCACTCATCCTCAGTGGCTAGATTTGCTGCAGTGCAACGGTGAAAATCGAAGAATTTAAAGGCGGTTGATGTCCACTTGAGAAAACTTTGATGTTCTACAACAGACAGAACATTTGGCATGGAATTGGCTACTGAGTCGACTACACTATTTACTATCTTGCTCGTCTCATGAGACAATGCCGGTTTTGTTGTTACTTGGCAGAAAATTGTGGCAAAAAGGGCCAATTGTATTGCAAATCTGTCCATGATTAATCAATCCTTCCTGGACAATCCTTTATATATTTAGTATTTCGTTCCTTCTACTAATTCTATTCCACTAAAGTGAATCTTAACTGAGTATTTGTCTCAGTGGCGAGGTAAACACAAGCGAAGCGTCTGAAAGTCTGATTCAGTCTGATTTTATGACAATGATCTTTGCTTCAGTTTGCCTCGGTCCGTGTTCTGTCCGTGTCCTGTCCACTGTGCACACCAGAAGTGCAATTAGTATTCTTGTCTGTCAGTTCAGTTTGACAATGAGACTTTTAAAGTCGGATAAGTCTGCTTTTCTTTATTGTGCTCCTAATGTACCCCGGTTTGGCTTGGTTTGGTCTGGGTGCATGTAAAATGTAATGTACTACTAGGTAATAATGGGACGCAAGACAAGACAAGGCAAATGTACATACTTATGCATTAGTTAGTGTTAGTAGTAGAAGTACATAGTATCTTATAAAGTTGTTGTTGTTGGATTGGAAGAGTAAGTAGTAAGTTGTAGTTGTAGTACAGATACTAGTACTACATAGTAGTACAGATATTATAGGGAAAAGCATTAGTAATATTAGTGGTTTGGTTTGCTGTGGTTTAGTTTAGTTTGGTTTGTTTCTTATTGGTTTGCTTTGCTTACGTTGCCTTCGCCAGCTCGTCTTCCTCTCTCGCTCGTTATTCTTCTGTTCTTCTATGTGCATGTGCAGTAGTTAAGGGAAAACGATTAAATGTTAAAATAAACAGCAGTATTGTCGGTGCCTTATATGAAATGAAAAAGGTAAAGATCAAAGGGGATTTTGCCGACAATTGTGTGGCTGCTTTGAATGATGCCGTTGCGTTGGTTGGTGTTTAGCTTGCCGACGAGTTCAGTTTGGCTTCGCCTGCCGCGTCTTCCTTCATCACCATCAACACTGATATCATGTTCAGTTAACTTATAGTCCAGTCCAGTTCACCGCAATATCACTTACACTCTATCTATTACCATTAGGCATATCATATCTCTTCTAATGCGCTATGTGATGTTATGTTATGTATGGACTTGTGGACATACATTAGAATATGTACATACTACATCGATATAAACTATGAATATATCTGTGTTTCAAAAAGTGCTCTAATGCATTACAGAGATTCAATAAGTGAATCTCTGTATCAAAAGACACAAAAGGCACATCACTAATATTATTATATGCAAACGAAAATAACAGATTTAAAGCGAAATGTTCAGAATACATCTGATATGGCCAAGCAAACTCTTATAAGCGACCATAAAGAAAATATGCAAATGAAAATACATGGAATCTTAATTGAAACTTCTTTGAATTGCCAAAATATCTTAAATAAATGTATAAGAGATTGACATTTGTCGTTATGGTATAAGGGATTGCTCTTCACATCATCTTACTACCATTGTTTTAGCACTAAAGGACAAAAGTTGAAAAGGAGAATTTGGATATGTATAGGTATACATCCATTACATTAAGCTGAATCACACGAACTTAATTGTGCCAGAAGCTTATGGATTGGCTTGATCATCTTTATCTTCTCTGACTTTATTCCTTGTCAACAAATTGAAGATTAGCAATCAGCAATTGGTACAAGAGGTCTCCGGTCCTGTTGTGCCTACGGCATAAGTCTATATACATATTTAAAGTAGGACCTATCTTTGATGATGTATAAATGTTATGTGAGTGCGTTTAAAAGCAGTAATGTATTTGTAGTGCAATAATGTAGGCAGTTTATGTTTATTAAGCTGCTGCTGGTTCTACGCTACATTAAAGATAAGGCGGAATAAGAAGGCGAGGATCGGACAGGAAAGGGTTGTGCTTTCGATCGCCTGCTTTGATTTCCTCCGGCCTACACTCTTTCTGATCCTTAAAAATTCTCTCCTAACTAACAAAACTCATTAATATCATATCATGTCAGTGAAGCGGTGCCGATATGCAGTGCAGTGGCTGTTTGGCTCACGTTTTCTTTGTTGGGTCCTTCGATATATTTAGTTCACAGCTTTTATCGCAGCTCATCTCTAGGCACATTTATATTTAAACTAAGTTTACAAATAGCCGTGTGAGCCATTTTCTTGCCTTGCCGTTCATGATTCATACATGACATGTACAACATTTAGTAGATTATCCTTTGCCTAAACTACCTATGGGCTCTTAGTGGTTCCAATCCTAATACAATACACACACTAAATATAAACACATACAAACTTCGGCTAAGTACAGATATCCATTACCTTACTTCACAATTACATTACATAAATGTTTATGAATGAAGAATGTTATTTTTCTTTTATCACCACAATCGCAACCTTATCCTCGAACCAACGGGAGAGGTAACAATAAGTAAAGAAATGTAATGTAAATACTAATCATCAAACGTCTCTGCCGAAATTAAGTTGAAAGTGAATATTTTGTATCAACACTCGTTAACTTTAAGCCGCCCTAGTAATATTAGGAAATAATGATGTGTGTACAAATATTTGCTAGTAGTAAGTATATCCACAAATACATAATAAGCCGCCTTTCCGAATTGCACATTTGAAAAGTCTTAGTGCAAAATAAGTATCATAAGGAAACTCGAATAGTTTCTAGATACATATTATATTGAATAGATACTTATACCAGCTATATACCTATACTTACTGTAAAGTAATATTATGCTACTAAGTATCTTAACAATGAGATCTTTCTTTCATTATGAGACCTAAGTATAACACGAGACGAGGTCCTCTTTAAACATTTGAATTCCCCAATAACTCAATTTATGCTATAGCGGTTGCATAATATGTACTACTTACATGTACTTTACTTCAGGAACTACTCAAATATTGTCTATTATATTACTGGCTACCTTGAGGGGGTTTATTTTGGAAAATTCAACTTTCTTGGACGGGGATTAATGTTGGATTAATATTTCATAGCGTCTCCAGTACGTACATGTGTCGATTGAGCGATAGATATGGTAATCTATGTATTATAGTTAAAATATTATGCATAATAGATATGTAGGCATAACTCTCGAAATGGATGATAATGTTAGTCAGTTATTCAGATGACCATGAAAAGAGTTCCCACTTTTCTCTCATTACATAGTTAGTATATACAATACCGTACAAGGTGTGACGCGCTGCATTTGCAATAGAGATCAATACAGTATTGCCATCGGAAAGTCTCTTTGACACTGGATCCGCATGTATTCTTGCATCTATATATTTTATTTACAGATATATCAGATAAGCAAAACTTGGATGAAGATGCGTACTACCCAATAAATCAGTAATGTTTTTCTGTAACAAGTTTTGAAGCATGCTGACAACACTAACGTACTGAAATCATCGATGGTCACTAGATAAATAGGATTAAATGTCATGAAAAAGGTTAGGATTAGGATGCAATGTTTATTATTATAAAATGTTTGTGATTCTCCACGATGTACTTATATACATAAACAATGCAAAACTCACTTATGTGTTGGGTAGTTGTATTTGCATTATTCATTCGATCATTTATACTATTATAACGATTTTCTTATAATTACACCGCGTATAACTGTACACTGAGCAGATAAGACATGCTCACCATTCTATGTACTATTTACTTGCAAAAAGTTGCTTTAGAATTAATTCTATTTAAACATTAACGTGTATGTCAAACGAATGTTAAACCATTAATGCTATTATGTAACATATAATTTCTATAATTTTCTTGTGCATTGAGTATTTTTAAAGGCCACAACATATTGTATCGCCTGTTTGTGAGCTTTTTTAGTCATGAAGAACGTACAAATGGCTGGTAAATACAGATCATGTATCTAACTGCGGTCCGTTTGGCCCAATAGTAATGAGCAAATATTTATTGATCGTATCCTGTATTTTTTGTCAATACGATATTGTTAAATGGTTCACATTAAAAATATTTTACTAGTAGCAATATTAATTTATAAACAAATATAAGCAGATACATGATGGAATGGAACTTGATGGCAGCACAAGTATTTATACCAAATCTTTAGCAGTGTCATTTTGTGGACAAGCTAAGTTTTAGTCTCACATGAACCTGGCCAGTGTTAACAGTTGAATGCATATCCTATACAGACAATGACTACCAAGTTTGAATACCAACTTAAAAACACATTAGCAGTACCTAATTTGTGGAAAATATTTTCTAGTCATAGTCAAAACCATAGTAAATTAAGACGCTATATGTGGATTTTGGTATTTGGGACTTGCGCTGCGTTATTCTTGTATGAAACCACAGATAGATTGGGTCAACTATTTCATCCGCAAAAATCTGCATCCATCAATTTATCAGTAAACATATCTATTTATACACTATACAGTAGTTTGAGAGAATTTTTTAACTGTTTTGTAACAATTTTGCCTATTTTTCAGTACCAAAAGTTACTCAAATTTCCAGCTGTTACTGTATGTCCGGGGTATCAGTTCCGAAAAAGTGTAATGACAAAATTAGGTTTGGACGAATATGGCTGCAAACCGGGCCAGAGAGTGTGTACTTGGGATTTTCCATGGAATATGGCTACACACACAGAAGGGATAATAAAATCGGTATGTACAAGCTTGGTAGCAACTTTCATTATGGTCCCAAACCCAATTCCTCCAATTTCGTTTCTGCAGCAAAAAACTATTTCAAAAATTGCAGTGTCGCTATAAAAACCGCTGGAATTGCATTCCTGGAACAGAAGAGAAAGGTAAATGGACGAGATTTACAACCTCCATAGGTAGATGCTTTACATATCTGGTTGGTAAGTTCATTCATTCGTTAATTAATGCTTTTTAATGCGAATACGATTTTTTGTTTCAAAATTTTCCATAAACTCTATGTATTGGCAATTTTTCATTTCTAAATTCACTGGAGAATAAATGTTTCCCAATAAACACAGAGGAACCAATTTATATTGGTGGAGATTCAAACGGTTTGGAATTAAGTCTAGATCCAATGCTATGGGATAAGCTTGGACAGTCTAAATTCAAAGGAGTTCGGGTGTGTTTCACAATTGCTAGATTTTCCAAAATTTTAATGAATCTATGAACATTCATTAGAAATTTGCCAACTTTCCAATTGCTATACACATTTTTGATGATTGTATTTCAGGTATACATACACAGTCCAACTGAAAAACCTTTAGCTAGCATTAGTGGCATTTACTTGGCATCGGGTTCAGCAGTCCACTTTGCACTTCTAATAAAGGATTTTAACAGAGTTAACGATGTGAAACATAGTCCGTGTAGAAGTAAAAGTGCATACAGTCAAAATAAATGCGTCATTAATTGCATCCAGAGTGAAGCTGTGACAAAAAGTAATACTTCATGCGGGTAAGAAAACTTTACCCTACGTCTCGATATATGTAAGCACAAGTTCACCAGTATTAACAGCACAGATAGATGATAGTACATAAAATGCATTCTTCATATACGCCATAAAGAATCGTATGTGGAACTGATTTTACAGCGATTGTCTATTTATTTACATACAATGCAAGCTAGTTACCATCTAAAGCGAAAATAGATATATGATTTAGTCAGGAAAAAAATCCTATGTGAAACAGATTTTTTCTAAGGTTTAGTCTGGGAGATTTACCTATTAAAAAAATCTATTTAGCCTGAAAATGCCTACTAATGCTATTTGGTGGTAAATACGAAGTGTATAATAGAGTAGAGAGTATCTTACGTTTAAAACTGGACACTTTTATTGATTATTTAAAAAATTCTGCTAATAGTTAAAGCGAATTTCATTATATTCCAGGAGTTTAGGAAGGACTGACAGAATTTCTAAGTACATAACAGAATGCGCCGTACTTTAGTAATACACTTACTTGCCTTAAATATGCTAATAGCATTATATTCAACGGTAACATAGTGGGCTACAATTAATATTCCCTGAAATTGCAATAATAAGCGGATAAGTAATACTAATATAAAACCGTATGTAAAAAATTCAGGGCTCCATTTATGAAGGAATTCAACATCAAAGTGTGTCGAAACGAGAAAGACATCAAATTGTTTATGCAAACTTTTGATAATCTTGTTTTAAATGGAAGTACTTGGAAAAGGTGCATGAACAAATGCCCCATTACTTGCAAACAGGTATTTAAAGTGTAGTAATTAGTAATAATCACTTTGGCCAGAAAGTACGAATTGCCAATGTTAATAATAATATCATCATTACATTTTAGAGGATCTATACACCCATAACAAGCTCCCTTGGGTACAGCCGAGCAAGCGATAACAATTCGCTAATTAATGTAACAATCTTCTACAAAGATATGTGGTTGGAGCATATTGTAGAACATTGGGATTATAACATTGAAGAATTCGTATCTGATACTGGAGGATCTCTGAATTTATTCCTTGGAGCGAGCTTTTACAGTTTCATTCAGGTATTTCCATACTTAAAGCTACATTAAGTAAATAAAAAGTTGTATAATTCAATAAATAAAATGTAGTTGTGACTTATTAATAAGGTGTAACAAATTAAAGATTAAAATCAAATGAAAGAGAGCATTTTTGAACATTTTGTTCCTGTGAAAGATGTTCTTCTAATCTAATGCACAGCACATTGAAGAATTTAAACTTACAGGAAATAATTGTGCATAGTATTTACTAAAATTATATGTAACATCTCATTCATTCGTAGCGATTTTATGTACAACGCTTTTTAATTCTAGGTCTGCGACTATTTCCTGGCTGTATTTATCGGCAAATTACACAAGATCTACAAAAAAATTAATTTGCCGAAATACATTACAAAAGAAAAAAATAAAGTTGATTCTTCATTAAAACTATTTTGGTAGTATATAAATTGTATGCTACAATATGTATTCGATATATTATAGACACATAATGTAGAGCCCTAACCTAACCTAACCTATTACATAAACAATAAAATGACAAATAAACAGGAAATCATTTTAATTTGCATATAAAGCGTTCATTCACTTCACATAGTATATAGTGAAATTGCAACAAAGGTCAAAGAGTCAACTGCCACGAGTTGCTTTTTTTTCTATCCACGTAAGTAGGTATGAAATGAATTTTAGGTCTTAGAAATTCCTTCCATTCAAGATGCATAGTATACAGGTGTGCTTTTTAGTTTTTATAGGATTAATTGGATTTTTCGGAACGCCGGTAAGTAACTGTTGCGTACTATGTATTTCCTTGTACATAAAACACAATCCATTCTAAAATATATAAACGTATGTATGTATGTACTGATATATCTTTACAGATCCTTTGCCGTGGCCATCATAAAAATCAAAAAAATGAAAAGCAACATCATTATGATTATGACGATAATTATGACAATAAAGATGACTACGATATTGAGCCGGAGCCACCAGCGCCAGTGACACCTAGACCCATGGGTAAATAAATCTTGCGCTTTTTATTTTTCAATTTTATGTAAGTTAATTTTTTCAATACTCCACATATATTATATATCTAGAGGACTGTGAAAGAACCTACGACTTAGAAAAAGAGGGACCCATTTTACTACACCCGCAAGAATCCACCTGCAAGTGGGATATAATAGTAATTTTTACATATTTATGTACAATTGTAATTACACCTTCATAAACAATTATGTAGTACAAAAGGATCTATGGAGAGTATTTAATTAACTCTCAAAACGTGCAATTAGGGGTCACCGAGATGTACTCCAGAACTATCATGTGAAGAAATAGTAATTAGCATGTCTGAAGAATGTGAAGAGGAATATTTGAAAGTGACGGATGGACTTGGTGGAGAAGCAATGTATTGTGGCAAAATTAGGAAATGGAAAAAAGGAGTGATAGCCAGCATGGGAGGTCGAGATTTGTATATTTCATATTCTGGTCCTCAACGGGGAGTTATTTGTACCGCTAAATGCAGTGGTGGTAAGAAGAATACGAGACTTCCAGTGGTAGCCAAGCCAAGAAAGGAAGAAGTTGGATGTGGTAAAGAACAAAGTGTTTTTCATGTATAGGAATTGCGTTCTAAACTTGCAATAAAGCTAAAGATAATCATTTACCTGCATTTATATAATATTTTTGTTATCACAGTTTGTGGACAGCAGGAAAGTAACGATCGGAACCGTATTGTAAATGGCGAGGATGCAAAGCCGAATGAATTTCCATGGCAAGTGGCTATGGTGGCTAAAGGGACCAATAGCCCTACCTGTGGAGCCTCGCTAATTAACGACAGGTATTATTGACCCGATAAAACAATTTTTTTGGTTAATACAGTTGCACACTTCAATAAATGAAATACTGTTTGCGTGGTGTATATTTCCACTAGATTTATATTGTCTGCTGCACATTGTAACTGGTTTACACAAACAAAAGCAGAAGATATCGAAGTTCTATTACACGCTTACGTTTTGGACTTTACTTTGTTGGGCGACTGGAAAGATGTTGAATTAGGGTGAGTTTCCAATTCCAATAATATTGTTTTCCATAAACTCAAGCGTTTCCCAGCAATAATCTGATAAAACATTAACATATGAATACGTACACAGAGAACAAGGGTCTATCCGGGGTAGTGGATACAAGCTTGCTAACAGGTCAGACGAGGAGGAAGGACGAGTTCGACTGAAAGTCAAGAAAATTATAAATCACCCATTGTTTACGGAAAAGTAAAAGGAATTATTTAATTAACTATATCCAGTATTTAGTAGATTCAGCTTCATAAATCATGTCCATGTACAAAATTTTCGTAATTCAGGTACGACTACGATGTAGCTCTATTTCGTCTTGAAGAAAAGCTAGATTTGAAAATATTGGGAATCTCTCCCATATGCTTACCAAAAACAGGAGACAATAGCTACTACACTGGGCAGATTGCCACTGTAGCTGGATGGGGAAAGTCTGACGAAGTTGCTGGAAGTACAACTCGAAAGCTGCAAAAGCTGGATGTTCCAGTTTTAGCACAAGATGATTGTGCTGACATGATGAACTATGACCTTACCGACAGAATGATGTGTGCTGGATATAAAAAAGGAGGCAGAGATGCCTGCAGTGTAAGAACCTAAGCAACGATAAAGATAAATACTACAGTACTTCATCCATAATGATTTTAATCATTTGGAACACCCTTTTAATTTCAGGGAGATTCGGGTGGACCTTTAATTGTAAAGAAAAAGAACAGCCAATTCGTTCAAATTGGAGTTGTTTCTTGGTTAGTAAATGAACAAAAATTATTATGAAAAGTTTTGCCTATAGGTATCTTCCAAGAAGGTGTGTGCTTTAAGAATACATATAAATATATAATTCTTATTCTTATAGGGGTGAAGGCTGTGCCAGAAAAGACCGACCTGGAGTATACAGTCGATTAACAGGTGCTTATTATATCTACATATAAAATACTTAATTAATTTTCTGCCTCTATTAAGGTGGTAGCTTGCAAAATTCTTTACATCCAGCGATACCAATTAAATCATAACAATTTGTTTCTTGACAGATCTTAATCAATGGATTCAACATCATGCTAGGGAAGCCGATGCTGTTTGGTGTAGTGAGGAAGCTGTTCCAGCACCAAAAAAGCAGAGTGGTCGTTGATGCAATTTAATTTATTTTTAGAGTAGACAAAATGTATATCTTTTGATAACCTATTTATTGGGAGAAATCATTTTAGAGTATACTTAATTAATCATTAAAGGTACAATGTAGAATAACAATGAATAAAGATTTTAAAGCTAAATAAACATCACACTGGAGTCTGGTTTAAAGTACATATCTTAAAATTGAATATAAATATATTTCAAACGAAATACGGAGCAAGTGCTCTATAGTTAATTTTCGGGAATGACTGATCCTGGCATATAACGAATCACTTTTGCGGGATTACCTGCTATTACAACATTTGATGGCATATCCTTCGTTACGACGCTTCCAGCCCCAATGACAACATTATCACCGATAGTAACCCCTGGACAAATAATTGATTGACCACCAATCCAACAATTGTTGCCGATTTTTACGGGGTAGGCCAATTCGTAGTAATCCTCGTTATCTTCTCGATTTTTCCAATCCAAAGGATGTGTCGCTGCGTAAATGTGAACCCCAGGGGCTACCAGACAGTTATCCCCGATTGTTATTTTAGCACAATCTGAAAATTACGGTCATATAACCAATCTATCTGAATTATTTATATTTAATTTTACGAATACGTATCAATAAATCTTTAATGTACGTAGATCAAAGTAAATCCTCTTATTACCCAAAATGCAACAATCAACATTCAGCTGTAGGTTATTCCCCACAGTGATATTGCATCCATAATCAACTCGGAATGTTGGCTCAACGAACATCTTTTTATCTGCACAATCCGGGTGTAATAATTCCTTGAGGATTTTTTGACGACTTTCTTCGTCGGCATCGTCTGTTGCATTATATTTGCGGCAAAGAGCTCTGGCACGGAGACGATCTCTACATAATTCGGGATCTGCTGGGCGATACGGGTAACCAGCTAACATGCGTTCTTTTTCTGACAGATGTGCATACTCTTTTAGATCTGGAACAGGGGGCATGGGCTTAATAGCTTTGGAACTGGAAGAAGCCATTTCTCTGGAATAAATCTAAAATTTTAACAATGAATTTAAAAGGTTATTTGTTCAACTTAAAATGACATACACCTAGTTACACGTACAAATAATTCAGAAAATACAGTTAAGCAACACTTACATATGAATTTTATGTAATATCGTAAACCTAAACAAAGTGTCTCTACGATGAGTATTGTACTATGTGTGTGTGCTCCTTTACTTTCCGAATGTAATACTAAAGAAGATTTTTGTCTTTCCTCTTTATAAGTACTTCTATTTATATTGCTGTAAAATTATTACACGCAAGCTCTTTGTACAAAATACACATGTACAAAAGTACTTCCTTATCTTGTTTATGTAGATTTCGTGAAAGAGCCAATTCAGATTACATACATACAGGACAACTTAATTATCAAGCACCAAAAAGCAGAGTGGTCGTTGATGCAATTTAATTATTTTTAGAGTAGACAAAATGTATATATCCTTTGATAATCTCTTTATTGGGAGAAATCATTTTTAGAGTAATCATTAGGTACAATCATAGACTTTGAGGTACAATGTAGAATAACAATGAACAAAGATTTTAAAGCTAAATGAACATCACATTGGAATCTGGTTTAAAGCACATAGTCTTAAAACTACAATAATTAATAATTTCTTGCATTTTGGATAGTCTTAAAAATATTTCAAACGAAATACATAGTAAGAGTTATACTCGTCGTTAATTTTCGGGAATGACTGATCCAGGCATGTAACGAATCACTTTTGCGGGATTACCTGCTATAACAACATTTGATGGCATATCCTTCGTTACGACGCTTCCAGCACCAATGACAACATTATCACCGATAGTAACCCCTGGACAAATAACTGATTGACCACCAATCCAACAGTTGTTACCGATTGTTACTGGGTAGGCCAGTTCGTAGTAGTCCTCGTTATCTTCTCGGTTTTTCCAATCCAAAGGATGTGTCGCTGCGTAAATGTGAACCCCAGGGGCTACCAGACAGTTATCCCCGATTGTTATTTTAGCACAATCTGAAAATTACGGTCATAAGTATAACCATATGTATCAATAAATCTTGAATGGTTGTAATTAATATACGTAGATCCAAGTAAATTCTTTACCCAAAATGCAACAATCAAAATTCATCTGTAGGTTATTCCCCACAGTGATATTGCATCCATAATCAACTCGGAATGTTGGCTCAACGAACATCTTTTTGCCCGCACAATCCGGATGAAGCAATTCCTTGAGAAGTTTTTGACGAGTTTCTTCGTCGGCATCCTCTGTTGCATTAAATTTGCGGCAAAGAGCTCTGGCCCGGAGACGATCTCTACATAATTCAGGATCTGCTGGACGATACGGGTAACCAGCTAACATGCGTTCTTTTTCTGACAGATGTGCATACTCTTTTGGGTCTGGAACAGGGGGCATGGGTTTAATAGCTTTGGAACTGGAAGAAGCCATTTCTCTGGAATAAATCTAAAATTTTAACAATGAATTTAGATGGTTAAATATTTTTCAACTTAAAATGACTTACATCAGGTTAAACGTACAAACAATACAGAAAATACCGGTAAGCAACACTTACATATGAATTTTAATGTAGTAATACAGAAGATTTTTGCCCTTCCTTTTTATAAGTACTTCTGTATTGCTGTAAAATTATTACACGTAAGCTCTTTGTAAATAATATACGTGTACAAGTACAAAGTTAATTCTTTATCTTGTTTATGTAGATTTTATGAAAGAGCCAATTCAGATTACATACTTACCTATATACATACAGGACAACTTAATTACCTAAAAGCTTCGTCCAACGTAACGAAAGTTAAGTACGTGTATTATATGAAAATTAATTTTCCTTATCTGTGTATCATGTGTATGCATGTAAAGCTTTTAGCGCCCTTACGTAATTCCTCAAGAGCTTCATGTAGCCCAAGACGAAGTTTGGTTTGTATACCTCCACATGTATTTCATGGGTATGACTTTGCAGTAAAAATACAGCACACATGACAGAGACTATTTCAAGAGATACAATTCAATACTTATGCAGAGCAATAGCGAATAACCTCAGTAGATATGATACAAGTAAAGTACAGATATTCAAATACAGGACAGATGGGAAATAAATACCTCTACATAAATATACATTCTAATTCACATGTGTTCAATGTACAGCTAGTGCCAAACAAGATATAATTTAAGCCAAAGATTTTTTTCCATCTAAAATGCTGAAAATTAAACGGTGTCCTTAGATAAACCCATTCTGTTATAGTAACTTTATTGTACTATGTACCATGATAGAATTTTTGCACTTCCCTGTACAGCACATAGTGGCATATAGTCTCGTGATATTTCTGAACTGATTTTGAGCATATTTTAAAGATTCTGTATTTCATGTGCAGTGTACATTAGTAAAGGTAATAGCTAAACATCTTAAGCCTGTTTATTTAACTTGTTCTCCTATACAGAATGCTTGTACGTGCGTCAAATCAGGTGCAAATGATTCATAAGAGTAGGTATACGGTATACCTATCTTAATTGGATAGAGGATCCTTAAAGAACAGTATTCCACAGAGTAAACATTATTGTTTGCATTGCATTGGAAAGATAAATAATCAAGTTTAAGGATCCTTTCCCCGAAAAAGACTAAAAATTAAACCAATTATGGTAAGTGTATACGTACGTACGCAATTAAAATTATTTTGCTATATTTAAATAGGAGATTGAGCGTGGGAATAATTTATTTTAGTAAAGGCACATTGATTTTTATTGAATTTTCATTGCAGGTAATTGCCAAAAGGATTAAAACGCAATGAGATTGAGAACCCAGGCCATGATACTGATAACTAATAAGATTCCAAAGAATTTCCAATTACAAATACTAACTCTACTTACATTACTCACATAAATAATTCCTACAATCAGAGACTTGGCTCATTGGCTATGGAAGATTCCACATTGAAAGTAAGAAAATAAAACTATCGCTACACTTGCACCCTGCCTGGTTAGTGATAAGTTGATAAGAGAGCTTTATTGCCCTTGCCTTGCAATCGTAAAGAAAGTTGGAGAGACAGCCAACAAACAGCTCTGACTCCCGCGTGACGAAAATCGACTTACTTAGCTAAAATATACTGCTGGACTGTTAGTAATTAATTCATCCGATAAAATCAAAGGTGAGTCATACACATAGTATCATGTACGTACATTACATGTCAGGATATCAATGAGTTTTTTCGTATTGCCCAATACAATGATTAAATGAAACATGAGTGCTGAAACAAACAAGGGATAGGGATATGGATATGTAGAACATGCCATACAAGGCTCTGTGGTGTTGTTGTGATTGTACAGTACAGCACACGTTGACAGACGAGGCCAAGTACGACAGAACCTCCCTACCCTGTCCCTGTCCCTGTCCCTGTGCATGTACCTCCCTTTACAAAACATTGTGTATTTATATACCATTACATAATGTTATGTGCGAATTTCTGGCATTTTACAAAGAATAAAACCCGGAGAACCCGCTAACTTGTTTCTCCATGTATGTATTGTAGTTTGTATTGTATTTGGATTGAAAGTCATGTCAGTTAGTCTGGAAGGATTTGCTGGAGAAATAAGTAGTAGTGCATAAGGGCACCTGGTATCATACCCGGTACACAATTCACATGGACTTGACTTGTGTATGTGCGTGATGTGTTTGTATTGTATTTATATACCTATTTGTGACAAGTTCTGCTCTGGTCTTAAACTTTAGATCGGAGTTGTACCCGTAGTGAAGGTTGTGGATTTGCTTTTATTGTATTAATGTATAATGCAAACCTAGCTTAGACTTATATGGCATTTAGACTATGGCAGTGGAGACGGAGTGTGCATGAAATATTGATTGAGGGCTACGTAGTTACATTTTATATAGAATTGTATTCTGACTACACTTTCACTGCATACATACGATTCTACTTACTCCGCAGAGGTGTACTCCTTACCTTTTTCCAGTTCAGATTATTTGTCATAATAGTAGTCAGAATTCCGCATAATTGGTGTATACTATGATACTGCATTTATTTTTTGTCCCATATTCGCAGAGATAGGTAGGGTATAGGTAAGTACTACATAAAATATAGGCAATACACTTTCACCTACAAATAGAAAGCATAGAAATATTAATCTTCTCTATTGCTTATTGCATAATATTCGCAAAAATGGTTAATAGGTATTACATAGTAAGAAACACTTTATAATTAAGAAATTCTCAGTTCAGTTTAATATTAAATGGTTTGATTTTTTCCAGCTACTTTCAAGAAGAAACACGGAGCAGATGAACACGGCTGAAAACATGGGCAGGCTAAAAATCAATTTGAGTCACTTGCCTATAAAGGCACACTATTTTCTTTATTTTGCTGGTACATCCTCACTTTTGGATACTTTTAATGCATTTTGAAGTAATAAATGGTAAATCAAAATGTTATGTTTGCGTTTTCAGGAACAGCCTCCCTGTGGCCGTATATTTCAGTTTTTTCCAAACAAATGGGAATCTCAGAGCGAGGAGTAGGTTATATATTCGGAGTAGCCCCTTTACTTGGATTAGTTTCAAAACTACTATTTGGAGCAATAGCAGATCAATTAAAGAGAAAGAAGAAAATGTTCCTGTTTTTTATCCTTTTAAATCTTATGTCTTTTCTATGTGTGGCCTTTCTCCCACTATCTAAACCAGTAAGACCCGTAAAACTGGATTGCGGTCCTGGACTTACAGTATTCCGACAAGATGGCAGACTCAATACGAAATGTAGTGACAATCTAGTCCAGTCATTTTTTCCAGAAGATGTTCAAAGGGCTCACGCACACCGAAAAGAAGAGGCAGCAGCGAACAATAGAGATATTATTAATCCGAGAGTTAGAAAAGCTATACTAGAATCCTATCAATATATAGAGTACTGTAAAGCTGAGTGCGACGCTATGTCGGACCTTTACACTTTTGTACAAGCTGACGACTTCTGTTCTAGTATACTTTCCAATAATGTGCCGGAATTGTGTCAACTAATGCTTAATAGAACGCAAAATAAACCAGCGAATGATACAAATGAAAGCAGTGGACAAGTATTTCTCAAAATACTCAATGACACATACCGGAATCCGCCGACTATCACAATGGATGTGAAAATTCGGGTAAGAAAACAATAAATACATTGTGATACTTAATTCTGTTTGCAATTAAAACATTTGTGAAAGTTTTTAATTGCGCTCCTATGCAAAAAGAGAAAGCAGTAATTATTTACTCTTTATTTACATGACACTATAAAAATTGATTTTTCACATGTAGATTGTATTAACGAGTAAAGTAGCTTACTAAAAGCACTGATATTTATTATTATGGACAGGTTTTCCTTGATCTTGATCGTAAAATCTACAACCGATTGATTAACACTTGTATATTAGAAATCGAATCCGAATCCTAAAATGAATTCGTAAAAAATGAGTTCATGTGGTCCCACCCACCAGAACGTTCTTATTTCTTAATATCTCATCTAATTAATAATAATAAATATTACTTTTTAGCTAACTGAAACAATGGATGTTGGAGAAAATTTATTCCTCGTAATTGACGAAGTGTCATATACCAGAGGGTTAACGGACTACCACGGATTATCTTGTGGTCATAAAACAGTCTTAGACAAATGCTTTCTAGATTGTCCAAATAATACGGCCCTAAATCGACATTTGGAAGTGATACTACCAGAAGAATCGTTAATGGATTCTACGAATTTTTGGCTATATGGATCTTTAGTTATCATCGGGTGGTGTGCGATGGCAGTGGTTACTTCAGTGGGAGATGCGCTCTGTTTTCAAGCGTTAGGTAATTATTAAATATTTGAATTTTTGATGATACTACTTACCATTCATATATTTAATGATATTTTGAAGTTATACAGAAAACTATTTATGTATACTATAATTGCATTACTCTTGTAAAATTCCATATAAATAGATGACGAGCCTCACCTTTTTGGACAGCAGCGGCAGTGGGGATCTGTTGGATGGTTAGTTTAAGATAATCTTTTCTACGAATATTCATATTGAAGAGTAACAATCTAGAATTTGTATTAAACGCATTTTCTAAATTTGCAGGGGTGCTTGCTCTCTGATGGCTGGATATCTCATTGATACTTCCAGTGAAGGAAAATTGCTAAAAGACTACTCTCCGTGTTTCTACCTTCTAGGGGGATTACTTTCTTTGGACCTTGTTGTTGCCTACAAGTGGCATGTAAGTAAAAAAATCAAGGAACCACATTATCATCAATAAGAATTGAAAAATTTAATGAATAGTACAATTATCTGTAATATTGTATGATAATGAATTTAGATTCGGGAGACTGAAAAGCCTAAATCAATACGACGAGATGTATGTTTCCTACTGAGTGACATAAGAATAATTGTATTCATTTTTGCTACCGTAATTGTTGGTATGTGCACTGGACTGTTATGGACGTTCCTATTTTGGTAAAATACTGAATATAAAATATTTCCTATGATATTATTATTTGAAACAAAGTATAAGTTTTCTGATTATTAATTTTACATTGCGCAGGTATGTAGAAGATTTAGCGAAACTGAGTTCCACTAGTACTGAAGGATACTCCACAGGCTGCGATTACGCTAGCCACCTTAAGTTATTACAAGGACTTATAGTGGCCATTCAGTGTTTTGCTGGAGAAGTGCCTTTTTTCCACATTTCGGGTATTTATATGCATAATTACAATTATTTATATGTTCCTTTGCAATTTTTGAACAGTGATGTGACCGATTTTGATTTTAAATGTATTTTTAGGGTGGTTCATTTCCAAACTTGGTCATACGCATTGTATGACATTAGTGTTAGCTGCTTTCGGTGTAAGATTCGTTATATATTCCTTCCTCACTAACCCTTGGATGGTTCTGCCTGTCGAACTGTTTCAAGGACTGACATTTGGAGTTTTCTATGCCACTATGACTTCCTACGCCAGTAAAGTTAGTCCGCCGGGTATTGCAGCCACTGTGCAGGGTATAGTTGGATCTGCATTTGAAGGAGTTGGTAAGTTATACAGATTTATAAGCAATCTTTGTATGCATTATACATGTAGTACATTACTAAGTATATGCATTCTCTAAGCATGACATTTTAAAAAGACAATGTTTTTATGCAGGTGTGTCAGTAGGAAATATAGTCGGAGGTTTACTGTATGCCAACGCATCTGGAGAAATAGCCTTTAGATTTTTTGGGATAGTCGCCTTAGTGTTCAGTTTCATTCATGCATTAGCCATGTTCATCCTTAGTCGAAAAGTTACTTACGGATTGCCAGTTGGTAAGGATTATTTACTTCCTTATTTAAGATCACCACAGATTGTTTCATATAATTTCATATGAATTAATTTCTGCAGATCGAGCGGAGCAGGAAGGTCAAGAAATGTTTCGTATATCCGGTTCAGCTCAAGATGTTGACAGTGAGTAGCTAAACGCGTAATTATTTCCATAGTTAAATCATAACCGGTATTATTACCATTGTATTACAGTCGGAAAGTCAGAAGCCCAACTGACTCTAAAAACTGACGTTGAACAAAATGAATTGAAGAGTAAGAGGAAACGGAAAAAGTCATCCACAAAAAATATTGGTTGAACTTTGACAAAAAAAAATGTAGCTGCATAACAGCTTTTTTGTGATAGAAAATCTAGTTGTAAGAGCCAATCATTACTGCATGCTGTGCTATTAGTTTTTATTGGTTTTTTTGACTTACTTGACTGTGACCCAGAGCCAGAGCATCAATCTAACTTAACATTACGATCAATAAGAATAGCTGTAGCTTTAAATGGTAAGTATTTAAGTAAATACTAATATATTGCATTTGTGCATAATTCTTCTTGTCGAATTTAAATGTGTGACTATACTAAAGAGATTACTTACTGTATTACAGCTTTTTAGTCTGTAGAATTTGTAGTTTTAGGCATTTTTATCATTGTGACATAATATTTATTACTCGTACGCGTCATACATATCTCAAGGTGTCTAAAATTGTGTATAACTTGTGCTGCTCTATCGTGCAATATATGACGGATGTCCAGACAGCTGATAATGACATGACAGCTGCAACGAAATTATTCTTGGTACTCATACAATACACCCATTTATATAGTGTTATGTCTAGGGTCTATCTAATCTAAATGTAAAAAAGTTTTCATACAAGTTATACATATATTTATGTTAAGAAATGGAGTAGCTTTTGCCTTGCCAGACTTAAGATGGTGTTTATGAATTGTATTCACGTTTTGTTAAAAGAAATTAGATGGATGAATATAGTTCTACCAATTATTAGTAGAAGAGTCCTTTTTTACGTTTTATATTTAGATTTGCCTAATTTGCCTCAACTGAAAAGTAATATGATTTGCCTACTATATAGTATTAGTGTTTGTTTTTGCTCACTTACAATTGTTTTTGTTAACACTTGTAGCTTTATTGTATTTGCATTGTACTGACTAACAATATTTTGAAATTTGTATGTTCTAAAGAACTTATATGCGTACGTACGTGTATTTATTCCTGGTCCGCATAGTCCAAAGTTTAAAGTACTTATTAATTAAATACCTATTGTAATTAATATTACATAGTTTGTCATCCCCGACTGACTTTCCAAATAAAAGTAGTTTTTCTACAAAATATTACCGTGTGTTCATTTATTTTATCCTTATTTAGTACATATAAAAACAGCTGCGTAGAATCTAATCTAATTTCCATTTTTCATACAAACTGCATGCAACTACTATGATAAGAAAACATGTGTTGTGTTCTATTTATCTACACATAATGTGTATTAAAACTCATTTTTATGCATTTAACAATAAAACTTATTTCACTAAAGCCATCACTAATACTGGAATAACAAAATGCTTTCGTAGTATACCTACTAGTTGGATGCATACTATTTAGTTTCGGTCATTATGGCCCTAGTAGTGCGAAGCATTTTTTCATTAACTTCCAAAACTACTAAAAATTTAAGGTTGGCTTGATGTGGGCCAGGGAAATTAATGTAAACTTCTGGTCCTCATTCAGCCCGCATTTATGAATCCATTCTTAGGCTTATCAAAATTTCTAAGTTTGTAGCACTATCTAGGACATATGCAGACCAAAATAAATTGTTTTCCTCCAGCTTTAAAGTTTAAGCAAAATTTTAAAACTGTCAGAAACTCACAAAGAATAAAACAATTTATTTTGGCCTGCATAAATATGTCCTAGATAATGCTGTGAACTATTTTTGTGCAAATTTTGAAATGAATCGATTCATAAATTCGGATTGAATTGGGACCAGAATTTTAAATTAATTTCCCTAATCTTGCATTGCCCATACTAAGCCAACCTTTACGTAGGCCTTGTGATTTTCTAAAAGCGTGCATAAATATGTACCGAAGGTAATATGCAAAATTAAATGATAAAATTTATTATTACCATGCATATGAACTATATATACTTATGAACCTATATTTCGCAAACATATTTTTATGCAGGTCGGAGCCCTATAGAGATTGCTTATTGGTAATTTACATGAAAATATATGAAATGTGTGTCTCTGTACGAAGAGCAATAAGATTTACATTACAACATGCCGTTTAAATAAGGTTTTTCCGTAATTATGCGTCTTGGAGCGAAAAATGCGAATTAAAATTAAATACCTTTGGTATGGTATGGTACGGTATTTAGGTATAGTATAGTGAAATAATTATAACGATAGTATTTTGTAGAGGCTATGGCCAATTTATTAGGTAAATGAACCGGGCGACAAGAAACATACATAAATTCCATATCCAGTACAACAAAATTAAAGGCTACAATATAGAATATTTTATATAATACATTACTATGTACATAAACAATATAATAAGTATTAGTTAGTTGAACAATATACTAACGTAATAATTGTAATTAAAATTTTGAATGAAGCTACAATTTTTCTGGGAATAAAAAAGAGTTTAAAATAATTTTCCAACTATAGAAGAACAGAGCGGACAGTGTATTTTGAATTTTGAATTTTTTATAGTACAATTAGGTATATTTATGTATGTATTTATATGTAGGTAAATATTATTAGACAAGTAATCACTTTCTTTACAACAACAACAAACTAAAATCCTACGCTCATAGTTTTTAAAATGGAATGTTTCTGCGGTGATTGTTGCTGTGTTTACGTTGACATTGACATTGACAATATTGTAATTGTAGTAATTAAAGGTGGGGTGTCCATTCTGTTTCATATTATTTGACTTATGAATTAGTAGAATACAATAGTGAACATAGTGTTGAATTGATTAAGGTCATAATTAATATATTTTGACAGTTAATGGAGATTGTTTCTACTGTTTGTATTTATTTATAATTAGGTATGGTATGTATCTGTGTATTTAATGCTTATCTTCCTAATCTACTCATCTCTAGCAAACTACACACAAAGATTATCTTTTTATTTTTATTACAATACACGTAAAATTTCATAAAGAAAAAACTTATCAGCTTGAACAGTAATTAATTTATGAATGTATAGTTACAATACAACTAAATTAACTAACATTGCCATATTACTGTATAAGTAACTAAAAAATAAGTAGACTAATACAAATTAATTTTACTACAGATATATTAGTAATTACAATTAATTATAATATGTATAATAATAACTCAACAAAAGCTCTGAAAATACTCAAGGAAACAAAAAGTTTTCCTCCTCTTAAGTTTTACTTACCTTTACGTACAACAATTTACTTTACATTTATGTTACGTTATGTATTATTGTTATGTTAGGTTTGTTATGTATCTTGTGCTGATTGCATTTAATTTAATTTACATACATAATTACGAAAATTCAATACTTTACATTTTATGATTCTTACGATACAATAATCTTTTTCTCGTTAGTTAAACGGAGGTACATTACATTACATTTACTTACTTCACTTACACTTACTTATGTAACTATCATCTATACAGTATGAAATAAGCAATCCTTTTTAGGTAGAAGTAGAAGTTAAGATAAAACTCAACCAGCAATAATAAGCTAATATTTTATATAAAAACTCTCACGATAGAAGATTTTGGAAATATTTTCAATTAGTTTTAGCTGTGTATAGTTCAGGTAAACGAAAAAACATAAAAGTTTCAGGTAATTATTAATTTAACCGAAAAATGCTAATACAAATATACAGATTAAAGACATTACTTAATAATTCCCGTTTCTTTGTTACACGATTTACATTAATTCATAACAACAAATGACATCGATTTACTTACTTATATAGTATGTATGTGTTTATCAATAGTGACAAAGAGTACAATAATACAATACAACGTTTTCTAAAGCGATCCAGATACGTCAATTTCTAATTTCATTTCTCTATGCTAACTCTAAATATTTATATAATTTATGATACGTTACATTACGAAGCCCACATTTAGCTTACCTTTACCAATATCCATCAAAATCAATCCCAATCCAATTTTTTATATTGACAATATTGTAAGACAGACACACATACATCGATTTTTTCTAACGATAAGTGTAGTATGTATGCAGTAATCCCTTTTCTGGATCTTCTCTATGTAAAGAGTTTTCATTTTTCATTCATTATTACTTTTAAGTGTTTTTCATACACTTGGATAGTTATTGACATGACTTACTCACTAATTGTATTGTATTATGAATCTGTATTGTATGTATGTAATTTGCTACACATCTTTTAATTTAGTACACTAGTGTATGTATATCTATTTATAAGTATGTAAGAAGAGTGCTCTTCTCTTTAAACTGAATACAAGATTAATCTTTTGGATTTTTTGTGTTTCATTTACATTTACTTTAGTATTTTTGGTCTTATCTTGAATTAGAAAAGAGCCGGATTCGATTTGCTTAGATTTTGCATTACGTTACGTTAGTTTTACGAGACGAATGAATGGAGTGTGGATTCTTTTTGGAGTTGATTGCAAAATACATACAATACAATTGGTTTTGATTGCTATTCGTCACCATTTTAAGTACGATCATTTACATTATATTCGTCACAAGATCAGAATTTATTTCACGTTTTTCAAATCAGATCAGTTTCAATTTTCAGTTTCAATCAATGAATGTTTCGCAACTTTTTGAGTTGTTCTGTTCTTTGAGGAAATGGATTGTTGTCGACGTTTGTTAGATAGTAAACAGGTATATTTTCTTCTTGAATGAATTGTTATTCTTTCGTGTGTTTAATGATGTACATATAGGTTTTATAGTTATATTATTTAAGTTTACATTTGGGTTACAATATTTATGTAATTTGCTATAATTAGTTAAGTATTATAATTTTATTCGTCATATTTAGCATAAAGCTTATTTGTTACGTAACACGGGGCACAATAGGAGGTAATACATTAAATGAAAGGTTAATTATTTGACATTTCAAAATATCTCTAGAAAAAATTACATCTTCCAACTACTTTCTTCATTCTGACCGTCCCATTACTTATTTTCTCCAGGGATTTTCGTTCAAATGTCAAACAATTAGCAAGAATGCTTAGATTACAAGTACAACTTGTTTTTCAGTAGAAGAGATATGTGATAGGAGGATAGGATTCACTGCACTTAAATTTGCATTGTAATTGTATGGTAGAAGTAAATACACATATTATAGGTAGGTAGTAGGTACGTCATTATATTAGCTATTTAAAGGTCAACCTTGATCTTTACCTTTCTAATCTATGCAAAAATTGTTTAACATCAATTTTTATTTGTAAATTATTATGAACATTGACATGACATGAACTGATTAGCTAAATAACATTTAGCTACTCGCTATATATTTACTTTATGCATATTTCAAGGTTTTACTACTTAATTATATCAATCAGGATGAGCTTAATGTTAAGTGATTAAGTACATAAGAATTTATATTTAAGATCCCTATGTACATTACGTACACAGTTAAATATTTAATTTAACAATAATTATTTATATGCATTTTGCACGACACGTGACAACATGTCCGGACCTTTCCTGACCTTAGACCTCTGACCTGACGTATACTAAATACAGTAGTTGTCTCACCAAGTACAAAACCCCTTACAACAAATAAGCACATTCTATGGCACTACAAAACAATTGATATTTTAAATATTTATCTAAAATTGGCAAAATTGCTAATTATTTATAGAGCGTACACACTTACTAACATAAAGACCATAATATACTATTTATAGGCAGTTAACATGAATTTCTCCACCCATTAGTTAATATAGTACCTTGGTATAGTATGTACGCATGTAAGTATGTTAAGTGTTCTATAATATGATTGCTTTTACTGCAAAATACAAATGGATTATACTATTACAGTACAAATAGAAAGAACTCAAGATTGTCAGCAAAATAGGAAATATTATATTTGCATTGTTTCTCAAGTCACTAAAATTAAAGCAGGCAATCTCTTACTTAAGTGCTGGCTTTCTGACTTATTTACTTACGTCTGGAAATCTACATTTGCTTGCTTTTTTGTAATCTGTGATTGCATTGCATTTTGCATTGCCTCGGTCGTATCGTATGTATTAATGTAATGTAAAATATAAAATGAACAATTAATTTTTAAGAAACTAGTACATTTATGTATTTAACCATCTCGTTACACATTTATATAGCTGCATTGTATTTTAGAGGTCGGTATTCCGGGTGCTTTACTTCTTAAGCTAGCTGCAGTCGTTTATAAAAATTAGTACACATACAATTATGTGGCATAACACAACTCAAAAAACATTTAGAATTCTACCCCACACATATTTACTGTGTACATTTAACTAACAATTAAATATCAGTATTTACTTAAATTCATTATAGAACTTCTTAAGGAGCTGACATAACATTAACACAACCAAATGTATATTTTTAAGTTAAAATAATAATGTATTACACTTTCCCTACATACGTACGTACGATTCAATTCAGTATTGCTATTTTTATTTTTTACCATACCATTTCCTTTCTAAATTCTATTTTGCTGATACGGAAAATATATGTTGATGATACAATAGAATTCAATAAGTAATTAATTTTAGGTACATATGGAGACACGTAATAAAATACATAATACAGAGTTGCTTGTAGTCTTCTAACAGTAACGTATGGCATATTGTATAGTACACCTACACACATACATACAATAATCAGTGAACGAATTGGAATATCAATGCAGTCCAATCTGATATAATCTGACTGTATAAGTATGTAAAGAAACACCAAGGCTACTTATACTTAAGTATATAACTCCTTTCTGTGTTTTAGAAATGTTTCTTTCATGACATAGGCGTTTCTTTGTCTCCTTGAATAAAATGCTGAAACACGGAGAAAGTATTACGCAATTTTATTCCTGATTTGATTTCTCCTTGGAATGATTGCTTCCTTGCATGTGAAATGTGTTGCTACATTTAATTTCTCATTCTTTGTTTGGTGTATTTTATAATATCGCACAGAGAAACTAATTCAAAGGTTCATAAACTAAAACCAACACAGTACAGTAACTATATGTATAGCACACTTTCCAACATCCTCAACATAAAATGAGCCCCTTTTAAAGGTAAAAGGTAAGAAATAAATGGCAAATGTCTAATTACCGGGTTACATTATACATTAAATATTTACTAAGAAAAGTTGGTTCTGCATTTAAATTTAGTAGCTTACTCACAAGAGTCCTACTAATATCCTCAATGCAATAAGTTAACTATTTAGGTATGTAGAAGTAGACTGTAGACGTTTAGTATTTACCCAAGTTCACAGAACTGTTACACATTTCAGTCCACTGGCCTGACATTTGCTTAAAATCTGCTTCAAGCAGTAAGATATTTATTATATTTTGTAGAATTCTTATGTGATGCATTATCTGTGTTGCTTTAATTATCTAGATACTTTCATAGTGCTATTTACGTTGTATTGGAATTGTAATCAATGTTAGAGCAGACTAGAAATGTGCAACTTACTGTATACATTAATTACCTACTCTGTAATAAATAGGTAAAATGTATACTCGTCTATGTGTACGTAAGTACCTATAATTAAAATGGCAAACTACTGTATTTGGGCAATGCAATCACACTACGTTACATTCTCATACTCGAAATAATTACTACTGCTATGTACTCCCATTCTTA
Source organism: Tomocerus mixtus (assembly GCA_034694165.1). Lineage (NCBI taxonomy): Eukaryota > Metazoa > Arthropoda > Collembola > Entomobryomorpha > Tomoceridae > Tomocerus > Tomocerus mixtus. The sequence continues at coordinate 4,044 of JAQFYC010000129.1, read as the reverse complement.
ACATTTTCTTTCGTGACATATTTAGTGTTAAACAGATAAGCTTCTAATTTCTAATATTAAGGGCAGTAGAGTTAATGATAGAGGTAGGTAGTGAAACATATTTTCTGGTAATTGCTGTATTCGGGGGTTTTCCTATTAATTTCGAGCTTTCTTATTTGTTATTGAGCTAAATTTTCTCTGTCTGAGGTATGAATAATTATTTTTTGCTTGTGCCAATTTTAACGTGTAGCACTATCAACTATTCACTATTCATAGTAGTGAGTCCTCTAATTTCATATCATAGTGAGAAGGAATAATTATTTGTAGTTTACTAAAAGAATTGGAGGCGGGCTACAAATATTTTCTGTAGTGTATGCGGAAGTCTGTTTTTTTAGTTTATTTACCTTTAACTGTAATTACTCATGATGCGATCTTTCCCTGTAGATATTTATTTTGTATGAATTTAGTTGTCCACATTTCTGTTGTAATTGTATGTATGGTATGTAGGGAGGTACTATATATTACCATTAGAAGTTGGTATTTATAGTTGATTTTGTATTTCTTTATTATGTATTGTATTATGTATACTGTTTGGTACCTAAGTAGTTATGTATATTCAGAAGAAACGGGAGGGAAGGACGACGACGACGCGACGACAGTACTGTTACTCATTAAATTAATTCCATAACTCCAGAGCATACCGTTAAAGTATTTTTAATTCTTACGATAGCGTCGACGACGACTCATTTCAGTATGTAGTTGACTTGTGTGACTATTTTTGTGTTTACATTGAGGAATGATCCCATTCAAGTTCTTTGTTGTGTTTTCCAGATGCCCCAGCAGTGACATTAGCAACGGCTGCGACTGAAGCCGCAGCGGAGGTGGATTGGGACGGACCAGGGCAAGGGACAGCCCGACTGGCAACTCGAACATCCTCTGCCTCGTCATCCCCATCAGAAGAAGACTCGTCATCTCGGTAACTCGACGCGTCGTCGTCTTCGTCCCAACTCTCGTCACCTTCCTCGCCTTGTCCGCCTTGTGGTCCGCTGCTTCCACCCAAGTTCTAATGTAGATCAATCAAAAAGTACAACATGTATTTAAGATTTAAGTTCAAAATTGTAAGCCTAATACATATGTACGCTGCAAAAAATGTAAAATGTATTTATCCTTTGATCTACATTCAGAAGTAGATAGCTATCTGCGTACAAAAATACCCACACTATTATACTTACGTATGTAAGGCTCAAACTGTAATAATATTTGTTTTTCTACTTGATATTCAATAAAGAGATAATTTTTTGCATACCTAGTATATACCTACTGCTTTCTTTATGTATTTTCACGTCCTCAATGACTAAATGTACACTAATTGGTAGAAGTTATTAGCATGCAGAGTTGAAAGTATAAATGAGAAGACTTAGACAAGACACACGCTCCACATTAGAGGAGGAAAGACAACAGGGACGATACTACATTGTAGACTTACCACTTACACCCGTCCTCAAGGACTTTGTCAACTGTCTATAAAACTAATTTTATTTCGTGCTATCTTCTGCCAACAGGCTGCTTTCGCCCTAGATAACAAAGTTAGGTCTTTTAGTCCAGAGAGACTCAACTAAAAAATTCCTAGGATTTGCCTGCCTGCATCTACGCTGTAGATGTAGTATTATCTACATTATACATTACATAACAAGGTTCTCGTCTTCTTACTTGAATTGAACACTTTAGTTTCGAGAGATACATATTAGACATCGATAACTTGTTTCCTACTTTAGTTTCGAACATCTGCAGTTCAGTTTTCGCGAAGATCTTTATAAAACTTACTACACTATAATAATATAGGTATCCTTACTGCATCCAAACTTTTCCTCGAGTTTCATCTCATTGCATCACATCGACAGCCAAATTCAACTATTTGTACATACATACATACAGGAGCAATAATGTCATATCTTGTGAATGTGCACGAGGTAACGTATTTACTGCAGCAATGATATTATCCTTATCAGTCCCAGATCAAACTACTCCACCTACTTTTCATATTATTTTAGCCTGATTCAATTTTAACTTATATGTGTGCGTTGCACACATACATAACATACCTACACCTACGCTTACACTACTAGAGAGGCATAATTTGTGTAAATTCTCATTTGAGTATAACTAGTATGTGTACATAAATAGGAAGTAGGTTTTAAATATTGTTAAAAGTAGTACATGTTATGTTACATGTGTACAGTATAGGAAAATAGCTCGTTATATCACTGAGCTGGAGCAGAAGGATTCATTAATTTCAATAAAAGAATTCCCAAGCGTCTGTTTGCAAAGTAGTCGCGCACGTGTGCCGCACTCACTGAGGAATGATAAGCGTTTTGTACATTTTCTCTAATGCTCCGAGGGCCCAGTGAGATCACCCACAAAACAACGGCACTAACGAGCTCTCATCAACTCAACAACAATAACAAACTTCCACGCTCGTTCGTTTGCAGTCTAGTGTTTTGTCTACGCTAATAACATCCCTACTACTAAATAGATACCTTGTACATAGAAATGTATTTTAAGTCACGAGTATGGAGAAAAAACGTGAATTCGTGAAGGAAGATCTTGTTTGAGACTTTTAGACACGAAAATCAGTCGCAGTTATGCGCAATGCCATTAATGAACGTCCAGGAACAACAGAAACTAAATAACTGTCTCCATAAATAGGTTTGCATACTTAGTTTGCTTGTGTACTAAAGAAAAGGTTTTCAAATGGTAGCTACTACTACATATAATAGTACAGATACATTGGTTAATTCAGAATATTATTATAGTAGTCAATCGAAATGTAGAGTGTGCTTGCCTTGCTTACCTCCATGGGATTTACGGTGATGTTAAGAGCGGAATCATCCCACGCCATTTCGGCATCAGCCATATCCTCCTGCTGAGATCGGTGATGAGCGGCACGGATTCGGATCACTCCCAAGACGATCATGAAAAGGAGGAAACCGACGCAGACGACGATGATGACAGTGACCGCATGACTTGCCCCAACTTGCTGACTCCCTTCTAGGAAATTCGAAGTCATGTACATATCTGGCATCATGTGAGCCGGTCTCATTTCAGCGTGGTGTTCGTCAACCTGGGCGTGAGCCACCATACTGTCCAGCTGTGCATGCTCCTCCGCTGCACGCTCGGCACCGGAGCCAAGGAAGGGATCTTCTGTGCTTTTACTCAAATCTGGGTGGATAACAGTCAGCTGGACATTGGGAAGGCAAACAACAACAAATCATCATTAGTGTTACCAAACTAAAGTACTTTTATGGTAGCTATACCAGTTATCAAACAAACAAACAAAATTACAAAAATCATTAGAACAAAATGTAATTATTTGACTGGCCCACTTACAGTTTGAACATATTCGTTTGAAGTAAATCGTCCATTAAGTTCGGAGCAGATGAGCTTGAAAGCTCGATTAAGGTAGTAAGCTGGCTTCTTGTTGCTGTATTGAATCTGCCGCAAGACCTTTACACAAAAATTCACCAAAAATGTAAATAACCCAATCCGCAGTACATTATGTAAGCAACATTGTAAGCATAACCGTTTTTATACTACAGGTAAGCCCTAAGCGCTTAAACTTTGAACTTTGAAATAAAATAGAAACTGTAAGACATGAACGACCTAAAATTTACTGACGCAGGTAGGTTTCATACATACTGTAGCAAACAAAAATAAATGCGACGCAGGTAAGTACAGAGTACAGGTCTATCCCTATTGCAATTGCAATGATTCTTAAAGTTGTACGGTTAAATGTTCAAAATTCAAACATGTATTAACTGAAAGAAAAACATGGGCCGCATTCTCGAGTCAAAATATGATTATCTTTTCCAAAACGTAAATACTGTGAGTCTATGTAGTGCATGACATGAGCATTCCCCACGAGTGCACATATCTAAGTAGTAGTACTACGAGGAAAGGTAAATAAATTATTTTACAGGTGCATTTAGGTAAAAAGCAAGAACACTGAAGTAGTAGAAATACAAAAATCATATTATAAATAATAGTATATCATCTCATCTCAGTTTG
>JAQFYC010000128.1:0-83212 GCA_034694165.1 Tomocerus mixtus | reverse complement strand
CATCAAGTTTAGGCAATAGTGCCAATGCCAATAGGTACATTGAGCAATTTCATGCAATAGTCTGCAAGATTCCATGCAGACTGACAAGGCAACTATTTCCATGTACCTATAAATACAAGTTATAATATTGTTATTATATTTCCTTTCGTATCTGAAATGAACTGGACTTGATTTTGTACTAAGGAATTAACAAGTATTAATAATGTTGTAAGTACGTCCGTAGCCGTACGTATTAGTTGATTTAGTTTGAGTTTATTTGAGTGAAGAGGAGTCTGCTTTAGCTGCTAATCGTATCATATCATAATATTCATTGCTATTGCTTGCGTCCTCTACTCTAACTCCGACTGTTTATCATCGATGAAACCTTGGGAGAGAGCAACGGCAGCAAAAGAACATACATTACATTACGCTGGATTATATTATAGTTATTATTACTTATATTACATTACATGAGAAAGCAAATCTAGCATAACAGAGAATAGAACACACATAGAGTGAAGTACATACTAATATGTAAAAGTAGATAAAATAAATACAAAGTACTTAACAATATTCTAATGCAACAAAACTATACTGTATAACTTGGCATAGTAATATGCAAATTATTAAGTACATACTAACTCTACTCTATGGACGGATGGATATGTATGAAATTACTTGTGTCTCTGTCTCTGGCACACTGTACTGTATCTATATCTGTAGGAAAAGAATATAGTTAAATGTATGTTGTAGTTAGTAGTAGATATTGGCAACGTTTTCTTTCGCGAATATTATATAATGGCATTGCAATTTACAAAAGGTACATTATATACATATGTACTTACGTTTAGGCATTTACTTTACTTACTTATGTTTCACTCCTGCTCACACTTGTAATATGTTAATGTGTTTGTACGTGTGGATTTGTATTCTATTGTACTCTCTCATTCTCATGAGCATTAACTGGATAATAAAGCCAAGAGAATAGATAGAAGAATGGATATCAGTCACTAGTGTAGTGGAGTAGTAGAGCTTAAGCTTTTAATGCATGGAAACTACGTTGCGTCTCAAGGTGAGAAAAACTATGGTCCTCTACAATGTTATACAACATTATCTTCTACCATTTACTATAGTATAAGCTTTCCTTCTTACTTAGCTTTGCAATTTTCAATGTATTGCATTCCCCAGACTCTTACTCAGCTCAGCGTCAAAGTCAAGTCAAACCTTTTTGCATTCGGCTGCTAACATACATTTTTACACAATGAGAATTCATACATAGATAGAATAGATACATATTTATACAACTATTGTAAATGCAGCACTCAAAACAAGTACAAGTACGAGAACGTAAGTAAATATGTAATATTATTAGATAAGGTTGAGATTTACTTACACTTTACGTATCCTACCTGTAATATACTTGCCTTTCATTCTGCGCTGTAAATCTATGCACACGTCGTGACGAAGGCTAGATGCTAGACTGCAGGTAGAAATAAATGGCAATGGCAAGCAGCAGCCTACAGTCAAGTCAAGTCAAGCTAATATAGAATACAATATAAAATACAATTCGCATCCTCACGTATACATAGATTAGGGAATCCTGTATATAAAAAATAATAGCTGCGTGGTCTGGTCTGGTGGTATGGTGTGGTATGGTATGGTAATATAAGGAAGATACATAGTTATTCTGTTATGGCGGTTTATTGTTAGTTCTCTTACTTTATTAGCTTTAGTTACTTTTACTACCTAATTTACTTATTGATAACATAGATATATTTAGCTTGGCTTTGAATTTGAATTTGGCTTCGACTGCATTATGTAATGTACTAATACTAAAGTAGGTGGAAAGGGCAAAGCATAGCAAAACTTTTTATTGCATTCATTTTCTAACACATACTATTATATAACATATAACTTAAGCGCGTTTACAGGTATTCCCCTCCAGTCTATAGTGAGACGAGGTTTATTTCATTCTCAATAGCATCATCAGCATCTTTGCATAATGTGCATGACTGACTGCAAAATTTGCGAGCTAAATCTAACTGCTATAAAAGTCAAACCAGAACCAAAGTGTACAAATCTAAACTATCACTGAAACTAAACCGCAAGCCAGACTATGTCAGTACCTACATGTCTCTTCTTCTATTTCGTTTTTTAGTGATCAGAATTTCTTATTATTGTTTGCATGTCTTCTGCCGTATATGGAAATGAATTCGTTATACTACCTGCTACATAAATAGACACAGCCAAGCCAGCAATATAAAAGAAATAGGTACAAAGTTTTCAGTTCCAGCTAGCTTGTTAATACTTTTGTACAAAGTACAATATCTCTAAGTACAGATGGATTACTATTATATTGCATTACATTATAGGATTCGCTTGATTTGCTCATTATAGTGATTGCGGTTGAGTTTAGCTGGAAAATCTGAGTTTAGTTCTCTGGGAGACTGTTCATGTAACTAGAGATAATATAATGCGATTGAATATAATAGACACTTCACTAAAGAAGAAAAAGAACAGAGACACCAGTGGGATGTGGGTTCTTTTTGTCCAGAATAGCTATAACAATCAAATAAGCAGCAGTGCAGCTTTTATTTACCATAGATAGCTTCATTGTCCTCATAATGCAAAACCTACAACAATAGGTAACACGAAAATCTAGTGCAGTATGTAGTGTAAGCATAAGTGAGAGTGAAACAACTATAACATGTTGCATTCTTAGCATTCATTATACTAAATTCTATTAAATGGCAATTGTCATTATTATCCTATTCGAATAGTCAAACATTTATAAAAGAAATTGGTTTGCTTTATTTATACAAGTATACTGTAACATATTTAAATATTAATCTGTATAATAATAATATAGTCAAGGATGTTGTTCAATTAGGTAGATTTAGATTACATTACACTACAAATATATTCAAAGCAATGCGCACCATACAAAAAAGTGTAAGACGTATTATTACTTGAACTTGACTTTGACTTCGTCATTATACCAAAAATAATTTGGGTTGAGGGTGGTATGGTATGGTATGGCTTGCATTTGCGGGGAATGCTAAATATTACACAGAATTAAATTGCACATGCTATGCATGTAAGTGTCTGCCCACTATTTATGTAGTTTGCAAAGGAAACAGTCTCAGACAGTGTTTTTTAAGCGATGACGAAGAGTTAATGAGATTTGATAGAGTGAAATATATGCAAGTAGGTAAGTAAGAATTTATATTCTAGCGACTCTAGCCCGGATAGCATTTACAATTTTAGTTCCGTTGCATTCTATGTTACAGTCAGCTTAATATAATAATTGTATTTACCGACAGGGCTACGCCGACTGCATACAGAATACAGGGTAAATGCTAATACACGAAAACTCTAAGTAGATTTTTTTCCTAGCCTGGCCTGGGGATATTCTGTTCGACATTGACTTTGAAATTATGACGGTCATGTCATTATTGTATAACATGGGAAGCATAGGATGTTATAAATGTGTGTTGTATGCGCTATAATATAATATAATAGTTAGATAGTTTAAGCGAGATTAGTCAAGACCGGATTAAAAGTTTCTTCTCCAGTGAATTAGGAATGTATTTGCACACACATTTATTATTTCTTACTTGGAAGGATAGTGATAGTACGTTTGTATGGATGGCTTGAGTTGAGTTGAGTTTGACTTATATGGTCTGTTGCTTGGTTTACTTTAAGTAGTTTAGTTTAGTTTAGTCCTACAACATACATTCAACTTTTTATTTAGTTTATTTTATTACATGGCCAAAGAAAAACTGTTGTAGATCATGATGTTGTATGTGTATTGCTGCTGATGCAATGGAAGGGAGTAGAATGCAGTTTGCTGTGGCCGCTGCAATTCTTGCACAATTGCACAAAATCCTTCTAATGGTAAAGTACAATTTGTGCGAAAGTGATGCGATGCGATATGATGTGATAAGATGTTCAAGGCAAGGCTAAATATGAGGTGAATTAACTCCAGCTCCAATCCATTCCAGTCCAGAGTTAAACTAAAGAGTTAAGGTGAGATTCTTTAAAGCCTTTAAAGCAATGGGAGTTGGGTTGCAATCTTGAGACTTGAAGCGTGGACATGGACAGTCAGTCAAGTCAGTCTCACTCAGTCAACTCGACTCAGTCATAGTTATTTATCATCCTACTATCTGTAGAACACAATACAGTCTTATTTACCTATTTACTAGTAACTTACTTACTTACCTACTTCTACTTCACTTCTTACAACTACAACTAGTAGTACACTCTTTAACTTAACAAAAGTTTAAACGTCTCGTCCTTGTCTCGTCTATCTTGTCTTGTCTGTATAGGTACATAATACCACACCACATTACATTACACACTGCCTACACTACACTACATACAAACATACATTTAACTTTTCCCAAAGTCAAAGTCAAACTATCACTTTGCATTGCATTTGCAATGCAATCTCTTAAAAACATAAATTCACTAGGTACGTAAGCAATGCAGGTATTTAGCTTGGGCTTAAGCTACCTTACTCTTACGTTACCTAAACTACATTCTCTCTAATCGTCTGCATTTTTATACAAGAAAATATATATCACATCCATCGCATCCGATCTCAAGCTAAACTAATAAAGGAACATTATATTATTGCATCCCCACCACACCACGACACAACACCGCAACAGAGCAGCAATGCTTTTTGCGTTTATTATTATATTTTGCATGTACATGTACAAATATATGATGGATTTTTTAAAAGCTACGGAGACACAGACAGGTAGGCACATACCAGGCTAGTGAGTGCAACGTGTATCTTCTCATTGTATTAATAGGACGCCTTACAATTTACAATTAGTATTATGTGCTATGATGCTATGCATGCATTCTGAGTTTTCTCAGTATTCTCCTACAGTCTTAAGTTAAGCGTTAGTGACTTGACTTTGACTTAAGTTAACTAAAGTTAAGTGCTATGCATGGAAGACTACCTACTTCACTACACTTCACTTGTTTTGGCATTACTTATTCAAAAAAGACAGGAATCTCTGTAGTAAATTATCGAGACGGATACTGATATTGCTTTTTTGCTAAGCTTGCAGTTTGCATTACTTGCATGGAAATGTATCTTTAATACCTGCATAGCTAATAGTAAAAATCTATTAGCGATACGTATTTTAAACTTTTAAAGGTAGACGAGATGTGAACGTCGCAAGAATTGCATTGCACTACTTTACCTTACCTTGCGAAAATACTTTTTGCACAGGGAACCAATGCACACCATGCAAAATTTTGGCATAGAATCCTTTGGCTTTGGCGCAAAGCAACTTTAGTTACTCACACATTTACATTAAGTACAATGCAAACATACATCAACAAGTTGCAATATGCAACCCACTCGAATTCGACAGATTATGTAACTGACTTACCTTATAAACAACATCACATCGTACATTGCAGTGAAGTGAAGGTATATTTAAGGTAGGACAACTCAGGACAACTTATGTATATCTAATGCGTTGTTCTATTCTATCTTTATATTTAAGTGAACTTGGATTAATCGTGAATATGAATGTGAACTGCTTATTGCATTGTTAGATCATGCATGCATACTTCTTATAGAGATGGAAAGCGTCTTTTAAATATGCAATGCAAATGCAAGTATAATGTATAGGTAAGCAAGAAATTCATGTGTTAGGTAATGCAAAATTCTATTAAAGGTATTTTCCTCTTTGCTTCGCTTCGCGAAGGAAATTGCAAGTTGTCCTTGCATATAAAATGCTTATAATATATGCATTTTTAACTGCAGAACCGACTAGCACAATAATCTTATTTGATAAGTGTTATGTTTCACTTCTTCAACTATATCTCTGTGAATGTCTATGTTATTTATATGAGTGAAATGTAAGTGCAAGTGACTGGACTTGACTTGGGTTGCCTGGCCTGGAAGCCGCCTTGGTTAGGTTTGCTTGGCTAATGCTTTTCTTCATGTTTAGATTATACAATTATGTTTCCCACGTAAATAGTTTTACATATTTAGCATGTATAGTTATGTGTGGACTATTGCGTTCACTTCTCACACACTCGACATGACACATAGCTTAAGTAGGCAGATAAAGCTTCGTATTTCCATTTATGGCTTTTCCCGAATGGTGATATGATAATAAATAGAAATGGCTAATAAAATATTGTGTCTACTTTTACAATTTCTTCATCAGCGGTGACCTGGTCTGGCCTGGCCTGGCGGCTCTTATTGTATTCCAATTACCATTTAAAATGCGTTAGTCACCGAAAAGACAGGGCAAACAGGAAAAGCTATCTTTATATTATGATACCCATTCAAACTTTGTTTTATTGATAAATATTTGATGGAAAATTCCATAGGCTGGAATGCTATACATTATTCAACTGGATATAGCCAGATTGGCGAAAAACCGGATGGTATTGGTAGCTAATGGCATTTCATTCTTCTGGAATGTGCAAGGTACCTTGTTAACCTGCACTGGTTAGTAGCTGGTACTATTTACTTCGTATCTGTTCATTAGTTAAGCTTTACCTACAAGAATAACTACAATCTACCCCTACCTTCATAAAGTGTAGTATTTTATATCGACTTGGCATTTAGCAAACTCGAACCAGGTACATATTAGCCACTGTTGATATTGTGTATATTTGCCAATTGTGTTTATTGTACGTGGCGCCGGCTTTGTGCCAATTCTTAAACTGTAGCCTCGTAAACTCCTTTTCTCTATTCATGTATTCGTAAAGGCTATTTTTTGTGAACAAAGCTTAACTTAGCATCTTACCATCTATGTTATGTAAGTACTTGTTGCATTTTGCATTGTTTATACATAGTACCCATTGCATTGCACCATAAAAATGTAAATACCTTCTATGTATTGACAAAAGGATTGTATTATTACGAAGTTAAACGATTACATAATGTAATTATATAAATAAAACGCCATTTCCTATTTAGCATTGAATTAAACTGATTTTTCTCCTTGTTTTCAGGTCTGTGAAGAAGAGCGTCTGCCGGACAATGTATTTCTGCTCTCTGTAAATTACTTGGATCGGTTCCTCACTGTAAATAAAATTCAGAGGTCCCAATTTCAACTTCTTGCTGCCGTTTGCTTGCTGATTGCTTCCAAATGGGTCGGCACTATCATGAGCCCGGAGAAACTCATTTTCTACACTGCGCATAGTATCGATAAAAATATGCTACTGGTAAGTTCAAACTTAAACGATGAATCATTTTCACTTCTGATAAGGCCTTTGTTCCTTTTAAGCCTTATTGTACGTATAGTAAATGGAACCACGGCTTATCTTGTAAAAATCACAAATGAACTTTACATTGCTATCAACATCACCTATTGTACAGTGTACAATTTCACTGTCTGCTCTCTCACGTCAAATTGACTTGACTTGTCTTAATTTTATTCTGTAATCTACAATACAGTTTACATTGACTAGTTTTGCACACTAAAAGTTATCGCATCAATAAACACATTTTATCTCTTACATAAATATGTAATGTCTCAAAGTCTCAACGGAACTGTTATGTTGTTCATTTATGAAGTTATGTACTACCTTGTATGAGTATGTATTTAACTGTTATCCGTTTTTCAGAATTTACCTACTAAATCAACAAATACTACTCAATATATTTATTTTATTTATCTTTCTACATATTTACTACTTTTCCGTTACTGTTACTCTAATAAGTGTTACGTTCTACGACAAAGATGCAATGTGGATGTTAATACTCGTTTACTTAGGTATGTACATTACGATTTAGTTAGCCGACATAATCCATTACTACACATTATTCTGTGTTTTCTGTAAATACAAAAAGCAAATATTGATGCACTAGTCACTCCAGTTTTTACTTAACTACGCTACCTAATGTTTATTGTCATTTTAAGCGATATGGCTGTACACATAATGTAAATACATATAATTATCACGCTATAATATGAAATGTATCAATTTATGTCCGAAACACAATGTATGAAAACAAAGCATTTCCTATTACGACAGTACTATCTTTAAATACACACGTTATACAATCCTAATAGCTTTTATCTACAAGTACGTTGACGCTGGAGCTGACGCTAAGTATTTGATACTGTGGATGCAAACGGCTCAATTTATTGTTATTGTTTGATTTGAGGGATTGATTAATGTGCTTGCTATTAATGTCTCGAGTCTCTACAGCATGGCAGGGCAGGGATACACTCTCTAAATGAAAACGAATCTAAATGATCATTACACTTACTACTTACCGCATAAGTTTATTGCTCTTGACATCATTAGTCTTTATTTATTTACGAAGGTGACGACGGTTCAACTACACTATGTATTTAAATAACTTTGTGTATAACTTCTCAGGATTTTTACGTAAAGTATGTATACCTTCAGATTAGTATTTTCTGCAGGAGAAAAACAGAGACAGTATTTTGATAACTATGTAGCTAAAATGCTAATATGTATTGCAATTACATACTAATAGTAATAAAGAAGCTTGAGCAATCATTAAGGCAGTGCTCCCGTACTAATAGAGATAAGGACTCTAATTTATGGGTATTATATAACATAGTGTGGATATAATTATCTGTCTTGTCTACTTTTACTTTTCGTAAATAAAATAGATTAGAGTAAGGACAAATATTATGGATAAGCTCTGTAGTTATATAGAAATAAAGTTAAGTTAAGCAGGTACATTACTTATCTTTCAAAACATGGTCATAAAGAAACTCTACTGATTATCTATCGGCGAAGAAGCTAAGAAACTTCAGATGCATTTAGTATCGTAGGGTGAGTGAAATTTTTTAAGAGTCTTATGAGAAACAGCTGATGTGATGTGATCTTGGTGTGTTGCACTATTATATAAGTGGGAAATGTTCTGATTCTCATGGGGATGACATGACAGAGGAAAGCGGCTGGAGAAAAAAGAAGAGCAGATACGACAGAAGTTCAAACTGAGTGAGTATAATAGGCAATTTCCAATTGAAGGGTTTTACTTGCAGTATTATTATACCCGTATACTTATATAAATATACTTATAGTAACACTTATATTAATTAAAGCACGACATTATTCTATAGAATGTCTTATTCGTTTAGGAGTCGAGTGAAGTTAAGTTTACTTTAGTACAAATCTTCTTAAGATAAGAAGGAGACGAAGGACAACTTACTACTTGCTCCTTCGCTTAAGTGCTTAACTTAACAGCAACGTTCTTTGCTAGCACTAAACTAATAGAGTAGAGCGATAATAGTTTCATGTATTTACTTATGTATGTATTTTTATGTATATTACATAGTACATATATATAGTAAATACAGTACAAACTATTATATTGATCTTTCTGTTCTGTCTTGAGTTTAAGTATCTACATATTCTTTTCCTATCAGTTTTCCTATATTTTATTATATTGTATGGACCGGTTGTTGTGGCTTGACATGGCAATTCAATTCTTTGAAACGTCTTCTTTCTAGTATTTATTATATGTATAACTATTATGAGTACGAGTTGACAGAGTGAGATCAAAGTTCATTCCTTCTATGTACATATGCATTACATACATAACATGTATCTTCATTTCATACAAATATGAGGTTTCCTCTCTTGTCTGGTCTTTCTCTCTCCTGGGGATGATTTTATGAATGACCCGCGCGGTTTCATTCTTAGATCCTGTCTGTCTTGTCTATTGTCCTTACTTCACTTCATTAACAAACAAAACTACACTTACTAGCAGTCACAATCACAAATACCGCAACTCAGACGATAAAAATATTGTACACATAAGCACATATTGTTGTCTGTCTCATTTATTTGCTTAACCCATATTTTTCCTTCAGATAAATAAATGAGACAAAGGACAAGAGAATTTCTGCTAAAAAATAAATTAGGTACCTTAGGAAATTTGTAGGATAATCATGTGGATTAGCTTATTAAGAAATTAATTGAGTTATGTAATTTGACTGTCATGACCAGACTCAATGTCAGATTAGGTTTCCGGTCCCGGAAGAGGCTTAATATTCAGCATAGGATATAGAAAATGATGTAATTCATTATTCTTCGAATTGTTTTTAATGGAATTTGATAGATGTACTGTAAGTTCCATGTATCTCATCTCAAGTAAGGGCAATCACTTAGGAATACTATGAATTATTAGATTTATCTTAGTGTGGGGACTACTTCAACACTCTTTACATTACATGACATTGCTGTATGAAACATGTGTACAGAGTAACCTCTTTCTTCTGCAAAGGATTCATTATATTTTTATATTCTTATTGTAAAAGAGTATAATGGATATAATTGTTCAGTTAATAATATCTTGTATAGTTTCCCTAATGCTGTTAAAATCCCTTTTTACCAAACTTCAGAGAAAAAACACTTAATTTCGGAATGATTGATAAATACAAAGTTGTGTTGTGCCACTCCTCCTGGTCCTAGTTTCCTATTAAGTTAGGTTCAATCATATAGTTCTATAGTGGTTACAACATCTACAAATAATCCAAATTTTAAGAAACTTGAAATATGGAATGACCCAGTCCTTATTTATGTACTACCTGCAGATTGCCATTGGAGCTGTTATGTACAGCGTATGTACTTTATGTACTGCATTGTACCGCGGTTCTACCTGTTTTCAGTATTTTGAGTTAGTTTAAACACTAGGTTGCTTTTGGTGTAAAATAAGTTGAGAAACTGATTTTAAATTGTATTATTGTGTTGTTAAGGTTTTGTTTAGCTTTGAAGGCTACTAGACATGTGTTGATATATGAAGTGTGTGAGTGTAGTATGATATCTCCAGCCGCTCAAGCTTTTATTCCCGTCCTCTTACCACTTTATTTAATTTTGGAAAGGACGTCTTGCCATGCCAAGTCAAAATCTAAGGAAGGAGGCGCTGAGCTTTGTGCAGCCGAGCAGAAATACTCTTTTCTCAAATTTTCAATGTAAAAAATAACTTGGATTCATAGAATCACAAAATACTATAAGCATTCTTTTTGTTTACTTACAAATAGTAGAGAATAGGGAACACGAACGTAGAATTTAGGTACATACATACATACATTTACATAGTAGCTTATGGAATATAATAAGGTTTACTTACGCACATAACATGTAATAATAATACTTTGGCTTTGTTGTCATCTGTTTTTACGTGTAATATGTAGTTTGGACCGATCGAGGTCCTGGTCCTACTTTACATGTTTTGGTAAATTATATTTTGGATTGGATTGGATCTAGCATTTACCCATGCACGGATACGCACTCCTCATTAAATAAAACATATTGCATACACACATCAGTACAATACAGTACACTTGCTGTAATATAATGTCTCATTTCGTGTTGTGGCTATTTTCTTGTAATTTCGTGGGAATTTGAACACCTTAGATATCTCCTATATACCCAAATTGTACAATATTAAGGATTTACTCAGATATGATATTAAATATGTTATGTAGCATGTTTTTATCTCGTTGGATGCAAACACCTTGAGAAGTGCTCCCTTCTGCTACTCACTGACTACAGTTTTTGCTCGTTTCACTAGATTTGATTGGTTTGGAGTTGCGTTTCGTTGGGTTTCATTTGATTTGATTTTGGTAGAATATATTTACAAGAAGGAAAAGACCTTGTATGGAAATATGGGACTACTTCTTAATGTTTTCGTAGTCATTTACATCTTACATTAGCTTATTGGTTGGTTAGTTGGCTGGTTGGGTAGAGCTTTTGGTTAGCTGCCCCTTGTTCTTATCTCTCATACGAAAATATTACCTTTAGCGCAATAGTCGGCTCGATTTTGATTTACCTTCACTTATAATATTTACTATTTACTTTTGTAGTCTGTATCCTTACCTAAAATATTATTCTAAATAGTCTGTATTTGTACTAGTAAGTAAGTATACAGTATTGCACAATACAATCAGAGACATGCAGACGCAGAGATAACAACTGAGGATTACTATAAAAATCTACATCCACACAGCACACTTAAATAACGTTCACATTTACTATTGCTTGCTATTCATAAATACAGCACCTATACGACACCACAAAATAACACCGTTGTTGCGTTGATTTCCTTTGATAGACGGCCAATCAGTAATTATAATTTGTATCCCTTCTCTTGATTTCGTGCCTAAATAATAGCAGGCCTCAACTTTTGACCCTCGCAACATAAAATAACACAACACAAGAATTTACACATTTACTACAGATAGTAGCATTGCGTTTAGGCCACACATGCACTCTGACCTCAATTCATGTCGTTTAGCTTGTCCAGTCCAAGTTAGACGTCTTTATAACAACATAATCTAGTGGTCAGCTCGATCAAAACTATTCATCATCTCGCTTATTACCCATTTAAATGGCAAAAAAGTGTGTAAGCATACATGTAGGTATCTCTATATCTATAGCAAATTATGATTAAGATGTAGAGTAGCTATAGAAGCAAAGTTAGGAGCTCTAAGTAGTTTACGGGGGATCAGATCAGCTATACACAATATGAAGATATTGAAATTTAGACAATAGTATTTTACTTATAAGGAATGATTGTAGTGTAAAGTGTAATGTAGTGTAGAGTAAGAAGATGATGAAGATGAATCGGTTCAAATCTCCGTTGTTGAGTATAGTAGAAGTGTAAGTTGTAAGTTGTAAGTGTATGCTCATATAAGGGCGGAAGATGATGGACGTGGGCAAAAACTCGGAACTCACGAGTCACTCGCTCCAGTCAGTCTCGCAAGATCTCCAGCATATTATCTCCCTGTCTGTGTACTGTGTACACACTAGAAATACAATACTTACAATAAACAACAGTCTAATAGTATCCTTTCTTTACCGTTAATATTATTATCTGTATGTATGATGTATTTATTAAACGGGGAAGGAAGGAATCTCGATTCTGCTGAACTGGACTGGACTGAGCTGGACATAAGAAACTGCTTGTTAAACAGTAGCAACTGAAATTGTGTTGGCCAGGGCATGGCAGTCCAGTCCAGGACGGATTCAGTGAGAGAAGCTCGCCCTGCACGATCTATCATTAGCAAATTACTAGGTCAGGACCCACTGACCCGTGCACCGTAAAGTGCGTGCCATGACTTTTTATCCGATGAACCCTTGCACTATTCCCTTCATTCTTCATGCATATTCGTGCAAGGAGTACTTAATTCTATTCACACAACTTTTACACGCTTTTTATCTCTCTTTTTATCTTACTATTCAATTCTATTGTTATGCATATCTGCCTATCTCTTCTGTCTGCAAGTGTCTTGACTCAAGTTGGCTATTTTATTACTTACACTTACATTCATACATACAGTACGTGTACGTGTACTTATTACATATGCAAGGAAGGAAGAAGGAGTCCTCACACTTATTCTTTCTCCCTTCAACTCCATTCAATTAATGCTATTCCCTCTACTTCTCAACACTTTAAGACTTTAAGAACTTTAAGAGTTTCTTGGTGGCCACGAAGCAGAACGGCTATTCCTACACTTTTATCAAATAAAATCTTATCCCTTGTCTCGCTCGCTACACTACAGTAACAAAGATAAAGGCTCCTTGTTAGTAGGTTACATTTTGGCTAAACTGGACGCTACACTTACTGTTGGATAAGAGCAACCTGTTGCTCATCGTCATTGAAACATATCTCCAGGCCAGGTCATGCCATCCCATACCACTACCGGGACAATGCCAAACCTTACTATACAATTGTAGTTTCTTATAGTAGTGTAAATCTTTTCCTATTTTTTCTATTCATTAGACAGAGTTTATTATCTTCGCATTAAATAATGTAAGTAACTACTTATATAAAAGCTCTTCCGTCCAGTCCAGTTCTTTCCAGTTTCCAGTAAATTGAAATACATATCATAGTAACTAGTATAACTAATGCAGGTAGACATTAACTATGAAAGATATATCTTCGTCCGGTTTCATTTCCTTTGCATTTCCATTTTTGCAACATTACTCTATATTATCTAATCTTATTGTCTGGTCTGGCTCAAAGAAAGAGTGACCTTTACCATATTGTATTCACTTTAGTTAAGATGTAAAGTGCGTTAGAATAGTTATAGGACTCGTTCTAGTTATATTTTTGTATTCTTTGTGTACTTTTACCCAAGTATTATATAAATACATTATAAAAATATATTACTTAGTATATAAGTGGGACAAGACAAGGGAAAATGTATAAGTAGACATGAAATGTTGCACTAAATACTATTAACATCACATCAGGTATGTAAGAATAGCGATTGAATAATATCATCACCTCACATACTGAGATAGAATCCTGCAATTAGAAATTGTGTTCTTGTCTGGCTCGATCGTCAGTCGGTTTATATGTAATGATATAATATTTTTGTTAGTAGGTTACTCAGTCAAGTCAGAAAAGTAAAGCATATGGGTTGCATTGCGCAAAAAAATTAGCTAGACATAGTTAGTAGACAGGCAGAGCAAATGTATTGCATTGCTGAGGTAGTAGTATAGGCAAGGCAAGGTGTTTAGCATGTATATTGTATTGTACTATATGTATAGCCATGCTAATATAATAGTTAAGTAAGTAAAAGAGAGGAAGAGAAGAAACAAACAGCAGCAGACTGAGAATGAGAGAGCACAGGTGTTTTGTCCATCACATCCCATCAACCAAAATCACGGCACAGCAGCAGCCAATTCATTCAGTGCTTTTGTACCTACTACTATATGTACATATATATTTTGCTTTGCCTTTGATTAGCATTGCACTGCCCTCGTAACTCGTACAAAGATATTATATTATGGGCAGGTACCTACAACATACATTAGTTATCTATCTGTCCGTATAAATAATTATTATGTGGCATGGCCAGCTATCTAAGCTTATTTTACGTTTGGGGATACTCATGCTTGACCATCATCATGAGACGAGATAACAGATCACCTTACTTATAGTAAATACATAGAGATGCACACACATACACACATACACACTTTGTACCGTGCCATGCATACATACTACATACCTGCCAATCTCTCGTTCCTATGTGTACTTGACTTAATTTGACTGGAACTACTCTACCTACCTTTATAAAATGTAATTTTATGTACAATATAGTAAGGTCTTGTCTAAAATCTACCCTTTTGATTTTACTTACTTACGTGGCCTGGATTCTACTTAAGTAACATGCCAAAACATGAAAACATCAAATGCAGCTGCTGCTCTTTTATTGCGCATTTCATTAAATTCTACCTTTCTATGTAAATACAATAGGAGGATTTTGCATTGTCTCACTTATTTGGATTTAGACGCGTGTTCGTATAAATCTTTAGACATTGCTGCTAGACTTTTTAATGTCTTATTATTATAACGTTGTGAAATTAACTAGCATGCACAGTATGTCGTGGTATGTCTTTAGGTATATTTTAGAGGAAAAAATTTCAGTGCGTAGGCAATTACTTTGGATTTTTAGTTTATATTCTTTCATGGACAATAAATAGGGATAGGAACACTTGCTATGGATGTCAACTGTTTTGAAGGACTCATAATCAAGTCAGTGAGATGGAACAAGTCGTAAAGACTTAACGTCAGAATGAACCCGCAGGTCAGTCCAGGCCAGAGGCCAGGCCAGTGGAATGCATGAAGGTGATGAGTCAATTTACCTAAAGTATTAGAAGCTAGATTTGGCTTGTCCTAACTTGTCATCAAGTTATTAGTAGTCAGTCAGTCACTGTTTGTCAGTTGGCGATGGCGATGGTGATGGCGATGGTATGACCTAGTCACGGCAAGGAGACTTACTTATAATATAATAGTATATCCACGAAATAAACATAGGTACTTCTAGATCAACATTAGGATAGGATACTACGAAGGAACCCTTGTCCTTGTCGACCTTGCCTTATCGTGGCCTTCCATTCTTGTTATGTATATTTAAATTGTTAGCTAAGGAACTGGCAACGCAAGTACTGAACCAAGTCAAGTCTTCCTTCCTTCCCTAAAAGTTGCTGTCAAGTGCTATATTGTCAGGATATTCAGTCACAGGCTGTCACTTACGTTTTGTGCCATCATATTTACCATAAAATGCATAAGGAATGTACAACACCAACACCATAGGTACTGTACCCTTAATAAATATGCACGTTAACGCTAAGCCATATAATGAAACGCAAACAGTGAAAAGTTCCTTGTGACAGGTTTTACCATAACTAAAGGAAAGCATGAACCATGTGCCATAATATTTAATATTGTCTTCTCTTCTTGTGTTTAATACAAGATATGTAGATAGTTAGCTTTTAATACTCTTCACTGCCTCTAAAACATTTAGGGCCCGTTTTTGGGGACAATACTTGGAAAGATGTGACAAACATATACTATGTCTTGCCTTTAGAAACATATGTTTGTGCATTTTGTCTAATACTACTTATACTTAAAGGAGATAAGTACTATTATTGTTAAAATTAGATAAGAATGTTAAGGTACCTCTTCCCCATTCACATTCACGCTAAAAGCAACTTCTTAGAATGTCACAGTTTTCAATTCAAACTCTCAGCTGACGAGCCTCTATCTAGTTTTTTAAAACCCTTAGCATTTACTAGCCAAAGGAAATACCTTTCGAAGGCACTTATTAATATCCAAGGTTTTGTATTTTGATAAGGGAATTTTGTTAATTTTCTGTTAGTTTCCCTGTATTTGTATATAAGTAAGTGGTCTACAGTCTACAGTGTTCAGTACAATTAGTAGGGGCATATATTTTTGGGTACAGTGTTGGAAAGGGGATGGACACTGTTGTCCATTGGTACCTTATGCATTTGCTATAAGTAATATTCTAAGAAACAAGTAGAATAATTTATTATAGTTTTAGAAAGTACGAAAGTACAATTTTCTTAAAAAGAGGAACAAACCAAGGCAATTCAAGGGCTTTAAATCATATTATCTAGAAAAGTTAACGATAAGTTTATGTGATGTTATTGCTTCCCTAATTTATCGACTGAGTGACTCCATTCTTTGAATGGTTTGATATTTTGGGTACTGATGGGGAGACTGTAGACTCATTGGCAGTACAATGCTAAGCTGACTATTTTAAATAAATAAATGGGCATTTGGCTAAGCCTACAGATACAATGCAAACCTACAGGAAGGTTTTTTAAGAGTTAATTAAATATGTGCTAGCATTTATAAGTAAATGAAATAGAATTATCTATATATATATCTAAATACAATAATACAATATGCTATGGCTAATCTTACTTATTTAAGTCATATTATTATAAGGGGTGGTTCCTGGTGTGCCTTCTGGGAGTAGGTTATCTAGGAAATCTAAGTTCACATATGCCGAATAGATATAAAGCTTGAAATTTGAATGCTATCTTGAGAAGGACAGAGAAAAAGGTTCTTTGTGTTCCTAATTGTTAGTGCTTATTGTCCGAAAGTAGGTACTTGGAGTTCAGTAAGTAGAATTTTTGTTTTTCTTTATTAATTGCCTTTGGCAGAGATTTACATAGCTTTGGTTTGGTTTTGGCTATTGAAAGGAACTCGTTTCCCAAATATATATTTGCTGACGATGAGAAGATAAAAAATCAGCTCGTTGTTGCTTTTTTTGTTTTCACTGCTGTTGAGATCTCAGGATGTTTTATGTGGTTTGATTTAGTTTAGAGAGTTTAGTTAGCACTGTACTAGTCTACTAATCTGTACTCTATACTGCAGACTTTTGTTATGTTATTGTGCTAAGAAAGATGTACCCACTATATTGTAAGTATCTGTTACATTTGTATTGAGTAGGTACGTGCACTAGACTAGCTAGAGCACAAAGGCTAGCCCTCGTACTTATGTCATAGATAAATACTAGACGGACGAGAGTACATAATGCAAATCTGTGTAATGGACCATATGCTTCTCATCTTTCTTTCTTTGTGCTAATGCTAATCTCGCCAAGGACTACTACTTGCTTGCTTACAGATTTCCATTCCAAACTAATTGTAAGCATATGAACTTGTGTCCAGGCCAGACCAGGCCAGACCAGGACAGGACAGCAGATGAGATGATGAAAATAAGGAGCCCTATACCTATAAAGGTATCTTAAGATGAATTGAATGGCGAATAGCTGCAGATTGCAGATATCTATCTACTTTGATAGACTGACTTGTCTTACCTGTTGGATCTCTAAGGAGGGTTCAATCAAATAGTACTTCTCTAGACTAAAAAATATAAGTGCGTACATTCATGTACCTATATAGTGTACCATGAGTAAATATATATTTTTATTGCAGAAATTCTTATAGGTATTTACTTACATAAAATATTTTATTTCTTGGATTAGCTGCTTAGGATTTAGGATTTATTAACCATCTTATGTTATTCAATAGTGTTTTGTGTCATATAATGTAGTACCTGTGTAAAGGGAATTAACATAATGGTCTCCTCAAGTGCTGATTGTGATTTAAGTGATTGAATGCATGCACATTGTAAAAGTTTCATAAAATAAAACTAAACTGGGCATGAACCCATTAGATTTGTTGATGCCTGTAGCAATTTAGAGATCTAGTATAATATAATTCCTAGTTTTTCACTGGAATCAAAATCCTATGTGCAATATAATAGTATCTGTAGTGGAACTGAACGAACTTGACTGAAGCTTGACTGCAGAGCTAGTGCCAGCGTCAATCTAATAGTAATCTGGTTTGGTTTCCATGTTAATGTTAAGGGATGTCTTGTACAATGTTGTGTTTTGTTGTGTTATGTCTTCTCGTCTCGTGCTCTTTCTTTTCACTCATCTCATCTCTTTATAAAATGATTGTCTATTGGTACACAAAGGATGCTACATGCATCTGCATGTCTACTCTTTCTTTTCATCTTCATAATAATAATCCTGTCTTGTTATTTCACGTTACTCTTTGCATCATTTCATTTTGGCTTGCTTCCATCTGTTTCTCCTCACTTTTTTTAACATGAGATTCAGATTCTCATCTGATAATGACTACCTAGCCTAAGTACATACATACATAGGAAACCGATAACAGTTTATGTTTACCTGTGCTATCACTACCTATCAACTTTGCTATCTAACTTGTGTATCTGTAGTACTACTACATACAAACATATGTAACCAAAGAATGCAATTTGGTTTGCGTCCAGGTTCCAGGCTAATAATTGTCTGATCATCAGAAATGCGGAATACATAAACATAAAATAAAGTAGGTACTTTCTGTAACAAGGCAAAATAGCACAAAAAACACACGGTAGGAAAGCAATGGAATAAAACACGTGAAACAGCAGCACTAGAAGCAGCGTGATAAATGTCCTGTACAGGACATGACTGTCAATTTGTCAATATATTTATATTGAACATAGAAAGGAATTAACATGCTTCAATTTATACCCAGTAGTTAATGTCTGTAGAGTGTAAATTGAATTTAAAGCCCTTTTACATTTTGTCTTGTGCAAAAATTACATAAGTCCTACAACATACGTAACCTGTAAACCTATCGGTACTTTTCCAAACGTGAAACATGCAAAAGCATACATAGTTATTCATTTATACAATCTTTTAACGAATAGGATGCATTACCTTGTAAGATTGATAAAGGAGATAAAGTATTTAGTATTTATGTATTTGCGGGTAATGACATTCCGTTCTTGTAATACAAATATTACAGAGCGCAAAGCGTCTGTCACATATTATATCAACTAAATTTACAATCTCTCATCATCATGTTTAAATCGTGACGCTTGTTCTTTAATAATTGTCGTACTTATAGTAATGGATGAGATATTTATGCATGTACAGATTGATTGTACTGTTATCCATATGTGTTTGGTAGAGGACTGTGGAGTGATATCGAATTTTAGTGTTTACATGACTTTGCTTTGTTGGGTGAATGTGCTATATGAAAATATTGTACATATAGGTAGTGGAGGATGCATATATTATGTATGTAGCATGTAAAGATATTATTTGCTATGTATTCAAGTACAGTTTGACAGACGAGACGATTATGTGGCGTTTAATTGGAGTGGATGGCGCCGAAGTCTTTTCAACCCGACACTCTCTCATCAAATCGCATAATAATAAATTTACTACAACAGCCATCCATACATATACACGATGTACACTAACTAACTAAACTATTATCTCCAATCTCATCAAAGTGACCTGCACTCTATTTGCATGCAGTAAAAGGTTATTCTTTCCCTAGTGACTATTTATTATTGTATCACATCACATCACGTCAATTACATTTGGCCTAACAATTCGATGAACCTGTACTGGTGTTGTGTATCTTACTAAACAAGTAATAAATGTACAGGATTAAGTCAGGCTTTTAATTCAGTTAGTTAAATACATAAATTATATTACATTGGTACAGCTCTGAACATATTGTTTGTCAGTTGCCTTTTGTGAAGGTTTAATTATTGTCCCTTTATCAATTTGTAGTTAATACCTGTTACAGTGTGTGAATTATCGCGCATTGGCCTTCATATGTTATTAAAATGATGGCAAAAATAATTGTTGTCATCCAAATTACTTTATGCAGCAATAACAATTATTTTGCGCAGATATCTGATTAACAGTGGAACTGGGTAGACGTAATTAGATCGAAATGCATTTAAATGTTCCAGGCCAACGATAATTGTATTGTATGAAGACAAACGTGCTGACAAATGATAAGTGCGCAGTAAATGTAACTAATAAGTATGGGAAAGTACGCAGTATAAATGATTCCCTGTACTCTGTCTGTGTGTACAATGTGCGTCTTTTATGGGATGATATTTATTGGCATTTGTTATCTTGAGTAAGAATCTCCTCTATTCTGTTTCCTTTAACTTTTAAAGGAATCAAGGAATTCTTCCTGATAACTCTACGTTCTGGTGCAGCCAGGAATACTACAGTACTATGAGTTTATCAGGAGAATTTAAACTGGCTATTGAAGCTATTTAATTAATTTAAATGACAATTGATTTAGTTTGCATAGATTAGTCCAGTATGAATGGCTAACAATATTGTATGGATTTGTTTAATCCTATGTAAATGTATATACGCTTATCTACATGTAAATGATTTTTCTTTTTCTTTTCAGAATTGGGAAATGCTAGTTCTGGCTCAATTTAAATGGGATGCCTTTTCGCTGACACCGCATGACTTTGTGGAGCACATTCTTCACCGACTCCCGGAAAACTTATGGAATGCGACGAACGTGCAGGAGAAGGTCAAAACCTACGTGTCTTATTGTTCAACAGGTTGGTAAAGAATTTACAATCCTTAGTTCTCCCTACAGTAAATACTTGTCTATTTTTCTTCTAAAATTAAAAGCAAAGCAAAGGAATTTACAACGTCAAGAGAATCTCGTGGAAAATTGACATGAGTCCAGATTAGCGATTAGAGGAACCACAGCCAGTGACCAGACCAGACCACGAACCCTACTTTTGTTTTGATCTTTTTGACCAATTATTAAACGACGGGATTTTTACAGATAACATCTACAGCGAGCAGATTCTTACATGCATTATCTATTATTTTGAATCAATAGATAGATTCAAATGTACTAATTAAGTAGATGAATTCATTTAATTTCGTTCCTTATCCAAAGCCGATAAGGTTCAGTAGACAGTCTGGAAAAGCGAGTTGAGTCCCTTCGAAATTGTATTAGTATAGGTAGCCAAGCAATAAATAAGGCGGATATTTGTGTTAATAATGCAGGAGACTGAGTAATACTTTGTTTCTTTCTTTCATTCTTTGTCACGAATCGAATTGAGTTGACTGGGAAGTTGACTTTGACTTTGGCAGATAGTCAAGTTAAGGAAGGAGACTCTTTGTGAAGGGAAAACATATGTAGTTTTGCATTAAATTTCAACATTCTTTCTCTCCTTGAGATATCGGCGTGCCTTCCGTTTCGTTCCGTGTTTCAACTTCATATTCTAGCCCAGTCAAGTCGACTGACTGACTCAAATGAGTTGGCTCCGCTGATTTGCTTTGCAATTCCAAATATGCCATACATACAGCACAACTACAAGCAAATGGGAATATTTCTACAGAATTGGAATTGGATAAGGTAAATATAAGCAGCAAGCCAGCTAGTTTTCCTGCTTTGTTTTTCGATTTTAAATCAGGTAAAGCACAAGAGCAGAGTAGACCACATGCATATGAAAAGCTGCCGAGATGTAGATAGGGAGAGCACGAAAAATCGTTTGCTTATTATTCGAGGAGTGAAATGATGATGTAGATTCAGGAATTGCTTAGCTCTCCTCATCAAATCAGATTCAGAAGGACGTTCTCCCTTACTTTCCTGTGTGTGTTCAATTTTTATAAGTTTAATAAATACGCAAACCTAAACTATAGGCTATAGATTCATACATACAGTGCAGATACAATACTTCTATACATAATTATTAAATACATCTGTCTACGAACATATCAACATACCATATTAACGTATCGCTAAAGATAAAATGCAGAAGTAGCAGATAAATGTGTATCTTGTAGATTTTACACTCGTTCGTTTCGTACAGACGCATTTACATTTTAGCTAGTACACGGGTAGATTTGTATTTTTATATGTATATTACTAATATATATATATTATGCATACATACATACTTGTAATAGGCAGTAGTTGAATTGCAGTTGAGTTAAGTAAGCAATAATATAAGTAAGTAAGAAGGCATCAGGCCAAGGAAGGATAATGTAAGCAACTCTGAAGTCAAGTCAAGTCAGTCAAAAGAGCAAAAGAAAACCAAAACCAAAACCAACCGACCGCAAATATGAAACTTTTCCTCGGTCACGACTAGCTCGGGGCTTGTGTCATTTTCATTTGGAAATGAAAAGATTGGTTTTCTAGACGGTGCGGTCGTTTGGTTTGGTGTGGTGCTTGGAACTCGAGCAGGAGTATGATTTTGATGAGAATGATGACTACGAGTGAGATGAGGAGGTGATTGCATGATGATATTTACTTTGATTATTATCCCTTGTGTAAGCAATGCAACTTGGCCACTTAGTTACTTACTCAACCTTCCTCTCGTCCCATTTATAATTCAAACCCTCCTCACTTACTTATTTAATGCAATCCCTTATAACATTCAAATTCAGATTACTTACTTACTTTAAGTATACATATAACATTATACATGCAGGAAATCATCTGGTTCTGGTCACAATTATTACATAATAATCATAGCTATTTACATACAAAAGTATTTTCATTATGTAACTAAAATACAAGTAGCTCTCCTGTTTAGGATTCACATTTAAGAAAAGGATGTCTCGAAAAGAAGAGCAAGTTAAATATATATCATTTCTGCATAGGTACCTGAACATATAATAATGTTCTTGAGGAGCAGAGAGCGGAAAGCTCCATAAATTTCTATTGATATCTTCATTTGTGAAGGAATAATATTATGTATACATATACAAATAGTTAAATATCCATGTGTCCATACAATAGAAAATTGAGCATAATAATAATAATAGTTGTAAAATATATGGATGGAGCTATATTTCTCAATTGACAGGAGACCCATGCTCTCTATCATCTTTAGTATGATGAAGAAGATAAGGAAGGCTAGGCAAGGCTGACCAGGATATCTCTGTCTTCTCTTGTCTTGTTGCCTACCTTTACCTATTTAATTGTGTGTACATACATATACATAGATACATGGAGAAACTATTTACTTACATGTTGAATATAACACAGACAATTTGTTCATGACTAGAATTATCTGTTGGAATTTACTATATTAGTGCTGTGTGTGAGTTTGCATTGAATTTCCATGTAACTTTAGGTAGAGAGGAGAAAATAAGTCAAATTCTCTGTGATCTCTTAGCTGAGTGAGTATAGCTGTGCATCATTATGCTAATTCGCAGTAGTTTATGTGCGACATCTGCGGAATTGAAATATTTCTTGTACGTAAGGTAAGGCTAGAATAGAAAGATGAGAATTAATGGAGAGAACATGGCGGTAGGTTGTATCTGTAGGTACTCTGAGATATAAAGATGAGAAAGAGCATCTTGAGATTATTTTACTCTGGGAGGTTTGCCTTTTGTGCTCGTATCTCTCCAGCATTCCCTAGTTTAGTGGTTCTGTTATGATGTAATGGGGCAGTCTGTCCAAGTCCTTTGAATATAAATACTCATACATACATTACATACATACCTATATGCATCTATGTTGGTTAACTGCTTTTGGGCCAACATTTGCCAAAAGTCTTGTTGATTTTGATAAGTCGCTCGTTCGTGAAAACTGGTCTGGTGGAGTGGAGACCAAGCCAAGGTCGCTTCGCTCAGGACCAGGAGGCTGCTGTGCTCTGATGGGGAATGGTGTGTCCTGTGGCAGCCGAGATTCTTAAATGATGAAGTGTTCTGTTATATTATCACTTAGGTATTACTATACAGTACACGCCTGGTTTAAATTCGAGGGAAATTATACATAGACAAAGTCTTAGTTTAGATCCTAGTATTAAAAAACCGAAATGCAAATGCTCCAAAAACAAAAAAACACCCTCTGTATGCAATATACATGCAATTATATTTCCTTGCGTTGCGTTGCATTTGATTATCAAATATTGATATGTTGTTTTAAATGATGATTTTGAGTGACTTGGAGCAGACGCTCAGTTTTCTCCCGATGCAAGCACAGAGAACCCGCAAAACTTCATTGTTCTGCATACACACGTCCTTTGGCTATTTTCTGTATTTTGTTTAAGGAGTAACTTTATTCAACATTGTTTTATTAACTTTGTGCACTAAATAGTAATCTGACTGAAAGAGTCAAAGCTGAAAGCCGCTTAAGGACAGGACAGAGAACACGCGGTTGAAGAACATATGCAGAGTGCACAGATTTCTTTTCTGTTATTTTATTTTGTCTGTCCTCCTGGCCTTATCATACATACAATACATATGCACTGATTCTTACATAACAAAAACAACATATGAAGGGTATAGATAGGTATATGTAGCTACCTGCTGTAGCTAACTATCTGTTGTACATATGTGTGTACCTAAGTAAGCAGGAGATAATAGGTCAGAGTCAGAGTTGTTTTGCTTGCATATATCTTGAAATTCCAATGCAGAGGAAACTACAGGCGAAAAAAAGTCGCACAAGACAAGGAGCAACAGGTGGCAAAGGAAAAATCCTTGTTTTAATGATATCAACGACATTTGAGGGCCGGTCTGCTCTGGAAGTCAGGCTAGGCAATAATATTATATCGATACACTTACACTAAATCCAGACAAGACAGGTCTACTCCTTTATCTCCTATCTCTATACGTACATACATCCCTATAACTATCTGTAATATGTAAAAATGCAATTCAATCCCTGTATTATTATTCTGTAAAAGTAAACTGTCGGGTGTCTGATGCTCCTCAATGCAATCCAATGCAGTGTAACATAATAGTACTTTAAAAAACATTCAGACCAGCAAAAATCCATCTATAGGGAACGGATAAGCATTTAAGTAATATTGATATCTCTCTTATCGACATCGACTCAGGATTAGGATAGATTGATACACATTTTGTTTAACAATCATTCCAAGGGGAAGAAACTATCTCAGATGATTAGTATCTTAAATCTTTATTATTCCGAAATGTATAGGGAAGAGTAGCACTTAATTGGGTTTCCCCGAAAAAAACGAATTTATGAAAGTGTTTGCTCGTTTTTGGCTAATTTTTCGGAAATTATTCCAGCCATCCCCTTAAGACAGCCTTTCTGTGTGTTCTGGACGTGGTCTGGATGAAAATAAGATAGGTATAGTTACTGATACAGATATATTTGTATGTAGTAGTACAGATAGTACATGCTACATATAATAATGTTTTTATGTACGGTGAGGTGTATCTCCTAGCTCTAGTGAAGTGATTATAAGATGAGGATGATGGAGAGAAGATTTCAAATAATGTGAGCGAGTAGAAATAAAAAGTAGACGCACGTGCCCTGGTTTGAAATGAATAATTACCTTATAGTAAATGTATATTTATATGGAGATTCTCTTGTAGTTGTTCTTGTTTAAGGAGTGGATTGGATTGCATTCTATTTCACCTTTTCTCATAATAAATAGTAGTTATCTCTATAATATAGTGGTAAAATAAAGGAAGGATTCTTTTATTATTATAAATAAAACTCAACTCAAGGAGAAAGAGATTCTCATATATTTATATGCATAAAGGTACTTGTAATACTAGAAAGAAGCAGTTAGTTAAGTAACTAAAGCCAAACCAAAGCCAGGTTGTTAAGCTAAGGTAAATAGTTGGTAGGTGTATTCCTTGGCGCTACTACATAGATAAATAAACACAGTATGGAGGTAAACAGACACATAGGTATCTGTGCTCAAGAATCTCAGATTATAACTCCAATTATTTCATACTTTAATAACTTTTCCCAGTTTCCATTGCACAGATTGCTCGGTTAGCCAATTGAACCCCAGCAGCTTGCAATTCAATATGTTCCTGTACTTAATGTATAAGATTCTTCTTGTGAGATAGATATGCATACTATACATAGTGGATAGTTTAGTTTGCCTCACTGGACCGACAAGTCAAGTCAGAAGTTGTTTTTCTACGAAGGAAGGGATCACAGACTGCCAGCTTCTTTAGCCATTCTCATTTGCATCATCTGTTGCAGATTCTTTTGCTCTAATTTGTACTGTGGAGATAAATGGATGAATAAAACTCTCCGTAAATCTCAGTCACTCAAATCTCAAATGAAACTGAAATCAAATCAACTTGCAGGAATTCCTCCTTCAAGGGACTTCCCTCTAACAGTTGCTTATATTGTAGTGCAATAGAAATATTTTATAAATAATGCACTGGCCTAGTATATGATAGCCGGACTAGATTACAAACTTAATTATATGCACCTTATCTCCGCTATTGCTATTTGCATAATTCTAGTAAATATATCATACACATTTTACAGTAGAATTTCTTGTGAGCAATTTGTTGGCAACCAGAGCTAAGATAACGAAGGTAAAGAAGAGTGAGCATCTGTGCTGTGAAATAACTTGGTAAAATTACCAAGAACTATGTATTATGTATTGCTATTATATAATTACTACTTAGGGAGCAATAGGAATGTGTAAGCTCATAGTTGATAATAAATAATATCTTGTCTTCCCTTATTTTCCTCATCTACATTAAAAAAACTAAAAAAAACACTCAATTAGTTACCTACACACATAACTACTATGTATATATTTACTAAACACTAATAATATAATAACTCAGCATTTAAATAGAAAGAGGAAGAAATTGGAGGCTTTCACCTTTTAAGTAAATGATCTTAAGCTGATGTGATAAAATGTGGACGAGCCCCTCAAACTATTAAATGGAGTAAAGTAACATTACACTCATTGTTATTAGAAACCAACAATGAGATGAGCATTCCCGCAATTCTTTTATGTGTGTCCTCGTCTAAATAGCTCAGGATTCCTGAGTCAAGTCAGGAAGTATGTAGAGTATCGGTAACTGTAACTCTTGTGATTTATGTGAAGAGTTTATGTTCGTGTTTAGTAGAGGGATACATCTCTTTAGCTTTTTGTTAAGTAGCACAAGTAGTATTTAGTGGGACATTATCACAGAGATAATAACTACTTTTGCATTAGTTCATATTAGCAACTAGTAGAAGTTTAGAAGGTTTCGTTGAGAACATAAGCGTACATAATAGTTTGAAGGAGTGAAGTGAGAAGAATTCTGGAACAGATTCCTTAACTTAAGAATTAGTTCCAAGTTCAAAAGTAGTGCATTTTCCATACAATAATCGTAAATCGCTACACAAGGGGATGGCGGTAAAGTCTCAGGTCAGGGCGCCTAGGGGTAGAGTAGGGATGTGTAGTAAATGCGTAGTAAAGCCCGGGTTACCTCCTCTTTACTGTATTTCCATGAGTAAATGGGTCATTCCGTTTTAAAAATTCCAGTTATTGTCCCGAGAGAAGATTATATAACTGGGCTTACTCAATAAAGAAACTATTGCTTAGCCAAGTCAAGTCAAGTCAGTCCTGTCCTGCCTACACGCACGATGATGATGTGAGATATTGCTCTCATTCTATGATAATGTTACGTTAGTAAATAGTTTACCTGCCTTCTCCCTACTACCTACAGTACCTACCTCCAAAATGAAAATATGAATCATATTATCTCCCTGTTAGGTGTTTGAGTTCCGTTTTCTTCCGTCTCCCTTCCCTTCCTCATATTTCACGGGAAATCTTTATGGAAATTATAGCTGGGAGGGAAAGCGATTGGATTGGACTCTATTCTGTTTTATTAAACCCTCGTGTGGTTTGGTTTATTAACTATGAGACTCCGTTACAGTTACTTTGTTAACTCTCTTCTTGCTCTTTGCTCAAAAATCATTGCTAACAGCCAATAACGTTTTCTACTAATTTTATCGCTATCTCACTTCCCTCCAGCAAATAATCTCCAGTATAAGTCAAGTCAAGTCAAGCCAAGACAAGCCAGAATAAAGCAGAGTCAATAATGTATAGTAGTAAAATTGATTATTTTGAAGTTTGAAGCTGAGGTAAGTTAAGTAGCTATATTAGAATGAGCAAGAGCACCCAACTGATCTATACCATTCTACATTTACATATTAGGAGGTTATCTCCATGAGCTACAAGCAAATCCAAACCAAACCAAACCAAGCAAACTTGTGTAATCAAATGAGATTGGAGTTTCTTATGTAACTAAAGTAAAGTTCTACTTGTACTCTTATACTCACTTGTTTTTGTGAATCCTGCTCTGGCCTCGCTTTCCTCATCTCTAACAATATCTCATCTCTCTCTACTTCTCAGTCTACAATGTATACTGTACGTAAGTATAAGCTAACAAGAACTAAAGCGACGCAAATGTAAAAGTAAAGGGTAAAAAGGACAAGAGGTCGAAAAACCGTCTCTCTGTGGCTTAAGCTTTCAGTTGGATCATCAACTTTAGTTGGACTTGGACTTGGACTCCCAAAATTTAGAGAGGATCAAACGATAGTGCATAATATTATTGTATCTGTTCTGTAGGTATATACAGATTTTTAGAGGTAGCTTCTTTAGGTACCTACCTACTACCTACTACTCTAAATTGGTTGCTTTGCTACTATATTTATATGTAGTATGTAGTACATATACTTAGTATTGTAAATTTAATATAGGGAATTTCGCAAATGCGAAGCAACAGGGCGTTCGCAATATATTACGAATTTCGGCATGACCAGCTTGTAATTTGGACTAATTTAGTAGATAGAAGTTTTGGGGATGGCTTATACAATAAGTACGGTATGTCAAGTAGATACTCTTACACATTATTGCATAGAGAACACTGCATACCTTAGAAGAATAGAATAACATGTCATGCTATGCCATCACAAGAACCAGAACCAGACTAAAAGCAAGGAAAGCATTACTAGAAAATGATGAGCTGAGTAAGTATGTAGATACATATGTGTATAGTTATTAGATAGAGGACTTTAGATAAGAGGTGGGGCTTCTGAGTGGGCCAACGGGTTCAGACCAAATTTTCGTATGTGCCAACTTTGCCAACCTCTTGTGCGAAAAGGAAAGAAGGGAGCAAAAGGGAATTCAATGCTCTTTGTTTGCCTAGACTTACTTACTTAAGAAATGGATAGAGAAAAAACAGGCAAAAGTTAGTTAGCGAAGGGAAGGGGAAGAACATTGGATTGGAATTCGTATTCGTGAAGGTGAAACCAACTGGCCACGTCCACATCTACAACGCATACCTACAAACTACAATAATCTATAATACAACGTAAAGATAATAGTCATAGGCCACGAAATCACAATACAATAAGCCAAAATACAAAAGGGAACCAAAGAATCTGACTGAACTGGGTATATGAATGAGCTATGAGATCTGCATGATCAAAGCATATAATATAACTACATATATTATTATTCAATATACTTTTATCCAAGAGAACTCCTATACAGTTAATATCTGTACCTACTACTACTAAATGATAATAACTATGTTCACTGAGTGAGTCCAGTCAAGTCAGCCCTACAAACTACAAAGAATGGCTAATATCAGTTTTGATTTGTGATATGAATTCAGTTTATTCTGTAGCCCTTCGTCTCTTCTCCTTATTCTTCATCATAATTGTCCTCTACTCTACAATACAGACTAAAGCTCAAGCTGGAGCTGGACTCGACTGCTGTTTTCTTACTTATCTTTCTGGTTCCTATACAATTTAGTGTTTTGTCTATTCTTTGTGGGGCTACCTACATAAGTTTACTTACGTAACTTAACTTGCTTTACTTGCGTACATAAGAAGTACACTACACGTCTTTGGATTATTATTACTATATCTCTAGGTAGTCAAGCCAAACCAATCCACTTAAAATTCAACTTCATTCTTAACTCATACTTTTTCGACACTCATGCTTTACATACATACCACATGTGTATAACCCCATGTAAGTAGTGAGTTCTACTATGTATGCTGTATAAGATTCAATAAAATTAAATAGTCACTATTGGCTTGGCTTGGCTTTTATTATTTAATACCTACCTTATCTTCTACTTTGAATAATTCTTTACTTTACCTACCCAAGGAATTTAAATACTTATAATTTATACGTATATGTATTAGAATTCTTTTTCATTAAATTGTTAATGAATGTATTTCGTAAGCAGGTAGGTAGTAGGTAGTAGGTAGTGGGTACATATTATTATATTATGTAGTATTACTCAACACAAATGATAAAGGAGTCTTCCCTAACTCTTAACGATATGTGAATTGAAATTTAGTGAAGGGCTTATGTAAATATAAATAATATGGAGCAAATTATATGTATATTATTATGTGTTCTGTCTGACTTAACTTACGACATAAACAATGTATGCATATTATTACATTCTATATGAGTAATGTAGGGCAACCACGAGGATCGTCGTGTCATGTCACTCATTCAGTGTGTAGTACGTAAGTTTGAGGATTGTGTGGTGTGGTGCAATGGAAGAAGGAGACTTAAGGCTTCAGAGAAGATCGTATTGTAAATTGTAATGGGCATGACGAACCCCTGGAGAGCTATTTTGCCTCTCTGTGTGCGATTATACACTGTGCATTTATGATTGTGTGATTACCTGTAAATGCAATTGCTTTAGATTCTCTTCGCACTCATTTCTCACTCTCTCTCTATACAAACATACAGATAAGTAATACATATAGAGATTTAATATGTAATGGAAGTCCTCCTCTTTACCCATAGCATTTGTAATATTGTAGAGAATCTCCTCTCTTGTGTTGTGTTCTGATTGCGAGTGAAGTCAACAGGGGCCAAGTCCCAAATTTCATAAGAGCTTATTCCGTTTACTCCTTTACCTTTGTCTCTTTTGTTTCGTTGAGTTGAAGCTTCTTTTGTGGATTGGATTGGATGGAGTTGAGATTTCCAGATATTTTCCATATACCTCTCGGCTTCTTATGTTTCTCTCCTGAGTGAGTCTCCTGTCTATAACTAATAATGTACCAAGACCAAGGAATCTAGAATCTAAATAGTTCACTTTACTTACCTACTCTTTAGTGTAGGTAAGTGCACTCCTTATTACTTACTTTATTTTACTTTACCTTATCTTCCTTCCTTGGAAGGCAAAGTCAATCAAGTCAAGGTAATTCTCTATGTTAAGCATTTAGTAGAAACGGGGACAAAGAAAAAGAACCAAGAAATTGTATGTACTGTGTACATACATACATAAGTACAATGTGATGATAATTGTAGTACAGATGAGCTTATCTGTTCCGGGTTGTGGTTTCACTTGCATTTAGGATGACCAAGTGTCTGTATACAGTACAGTATGTGTGTGAACCAAGTGTCACGTAGGGTTCCACTAATCATCAATGATCCACACACATTATTTCACATTACATGGCATCAAATCAAAATCAACATCAACATCAACTCATCCTCCTCAACAATATCTGTACATTACATTAAATTCCCTTACTCTATCTGTGCATGTGTACATTCTACATATGTACAGGAATTTTACCAAAATCCCTCAATCACCAATAGTTTTTGCTCCAAACTTCATCTGCAACGATAAGTATATCCTAATGTAAAGTAGGAAGCTACCTTTTCAATTTCATAAGGACCTTCCATTTAATATGGTTAGGTTATTATGCCTAGGTAGTGCCTATAGCTAATGTAATGTATTTGCTGAGAAGAAGGTCCAAGCCAAGCAAAAAATAATTGTGTCAGGTCAGAATCAATGTGATTTCATTTGATGGTTTGTCCTAGTAGCTTAACTTTGGGTCGCTTTTTCTCATCTGCTCCTTTCGGCTTCCCTAAATACATTCGCCTCACACAACACTCAAGATAAGTTACTGTTGTCAAACTACCATTATTATTGGAAAGGTAGGCATCTAAGCGATGTACTTCCATTTTGCACGAGTATGTGCATATATACTACATGTAGGGAGAAATAATATTTAAGAAGGTGTTTATCATGGAAATGCGGAAGGAAGGAAAAAAGGAATTGAAATTGAAGAGAGGGTATTTGTAGTTGTAGTTGTAGCTCCAGCTCAATGCTCTTCTTTCAATAGTTCACAATTATACAAAAGAACGCAATAATGTAATTCTCCTCCAGAGTGAAGGCATTCAGAAATATGAAGTTTAAGTGTAGCATTTGTTACGAGTATTGTGGGCAAAGGCACTGCTTAGGAAGGAAGGTAAAGAGGAAATAGAATCCGGATCTTATTCAATCCCACAATACAGTATCACATTTTGGATCGAGTTTTGAGTTCTATTGAACATTCGTAAGCTAAAATACATATGACATCAAGTATAGTAATATTGTTCGTCGTTTTACAAAACCTAGTGTGTAGTACAAATATGTAGGTAATACGGCGTACATGTAGGTATGCAATTCAATAAAGTAATGTACATAGGAATTGCACGGTTTGTCTATGGCGAACTAAACAAATCAAATGAAATGGAAGGCAAGGGGAATATAATATAATATAATAAATATATATATCTACTGTATAAAGTATATAAGAAAATAACCAGCAGGACGAGTCTTTACTTTGTAGATCTACAGTTGAGTTGAGTTCAATTTCTCCGTGGCCTGGCTCTGGCTCTGGCCTGGCATGGCAATACAATGTACAGTTCTCGGTCGGATTCTAATGCTGATTCTAATGCAAATGATTCTGAGGAAGAGAAATTGGGATATTAAAGCATCAGGGGAAGTAGTAGCACTGGTTTTCGTTATTTCTTTCATATCCTACTCCTGATTCTTTATTTCTTATACCTAGACTCTTTTTTATTCATTTTATTATATAGTAATAGTACCTACCTAGCCTACAGATTTTACATGAATGACTGTATCTCGTTATTGCATCTTCTTACTTTACTTACTTACTTAAGTAACTTACTACATTACATAGTAGACTTACTTAATTATTATCATGCACCGTGTGTGTATAGTTAGTAAGTAGTTAGCACATTTCTCTATCTCACCAAGAATGAAACGACTGATTGCATATGTAAAATATGTAAATCTTCAGTAGTGTATCAGTACCTGCTGAAGTATATTAGAAACAAGTATGTATCACGTTATTGTTATATTACTCAAGGATCCAGTAATGTTATATCTGTACTTATAGTTATTATGTAGATCTGTTCTGTGTTGTGTTTAATTTATTTTAATTTAATTTACATGCAAGATCCGTAGTAGATTGAGTTAAGTGAGGGAAATAGAGAAATAACATAACAACATCTCTGGCTGGACTGGACTGCAGTGAGATTAAGATTGTAAATTCAAGTTGAAGTTGGCAACTGAAAAGCGTCACTTGTTAAAATTACGAAAAGCGTTGTTGGGATGTGAAGTCGGAGTTAATAGAGAAGATCACGTTTGATTTCCAGTCCAGTCCAGCGGCATTTAAGATTTTAGAGGATTTCTTCTAAATACAATAGAAAGTTGAAGTAAGTGTTGAGGTTGAGAGATGAAGTTGAGTGTAATAAGATGTTGGTTAGTTTTGGTTTTGGTTCCGAATGGAAATTGTTTTGAGCTGGAGTTGAGTTGAGGATGACTTGAGTGTTTCTTTAGATGAGTTGAGTTGAATTGCATATTATATTGTATAATAGGAATTGGAATGAAAGGAATTGAACTCAAACTCAACTGTGGGTGAGCAGTTAATTGTCCGAGGTGAGCGTGTTATCTGTTACAATTGTAAGTATATGTACGAGGAAGAGATAATGATATAGTTATGCTATGTTATGTATTTATGTGAAGAGTTCTTCTTAACTTAACTTAACTATTTAGGTAGATGTGTAGTATCTGTAGATAGGTACCTGTTTCCTTGCGTGTTAATCTATTTACTGGACTCTGGAGCAGAAAATAGGTGCCTAAGGTGGTGGGTGACTAGGTTTTTATTTCACACTACTTTCCTTAGTATATCTATGTATGTATGTAGGTAATGAATACTTACCCACTTATGTAACATTGGGTTAGTTAGCTAAAGGTTGTTGCAGACATTCCCATTTAACATTTAGTTAGCTATATAAGGTACCTACCACTACTATTACAGTGTACTAATGAAAAATGAGAAGCGAAATTGAGGAGTGCGTCCGTGTAAAGAAGTCAAAAGTGAAAAATATGAGTTTTGCCCAGAAAGTTTAGGAATTTGTTTTCTTGGAGTCAATTCTAGGGAATGAGATCAAGATTGCATGGTGTGGTTGCTCTGCCTTGCCTTGCCTCGCCTGGTGTGAATTCTGAACAAAAAGAAAAGAGCAGAAAATAAAAGGCACGGCGACGGGAAAACAATGCAATGGGTTTCCTTCCTTGAGGACTCCGTCTCTCTTCCAATCTATATTTATGTATAAGATGAGATGAGTTCTTTTTACATACTACTATGTATGTATGTTGATATTATACATATACATACTGATAATATGTATATGTATAGGTAACAAACGAAACAACAAGAACAACCTGTTGCTCTTATTCTCCTTCTTCTTCCGTGATCTCTCATCCGTATGTTTTTGTTTCGGTCCTCTCGGTTTCTTATTGTGTAGTAGTAATAATATAAGTATGTAATAGTATATGTAAGGAGTATGTGAAGATGTGATGTGGTGTGATGCTAAAGAAGCCCAAATTCACCTGCTGATTAGAGAGACAGGTAGACGCGCGCGGACTCTTTCTTAAGCCTCCGTCCGGGCCACTCTTAAAAAATCTTTTTCTTGCTTTACTTAGGCTTATGGTATTAAAAGGTATTAAAAGGAAAAAGGTATTGGCGTACTGCCGTCGAAATTCTCATGGGGTGGGGGCGGACAGAGTAGACTTGTCAAGAATGCACTGCAACCGAAGATCGAACCTTCCGTGGTTTTCTTCCTTTCTTATTATTATTACTTGTTACATTATATTATGTATGTATATTTATATGCATAGGCAGGTAGTATTGTATTCTCTGTGTAAGAAGGCCAAGGCGGGGACTCCAGGCAAGGACCGGACCGACCACGTCTGGCTTGGCCTGGCCTGGCACTTTGAATTAGTCTAATAGCTTTTACTTCTCTGTATTGCATCTTTGCATCCTACATCCTACCTTTAGCTCTCTAGCTGTCTATGTCTCCAAGTATCAGATATCGACTGTATCCATTTCTCATTCCTACTCTTCAATTAGTTGTCTTGTCTATCTTTTCACTCCAGTACAATAGATCAGGGAAATACAATAGAGTCTAATATACCTAGTACTACCTACTACCTACCAAAGATGAGATATCTGTACCTACAAACCAAACTGCATTTAAACTGATATTTTTGACTTTTCTTTAAAACCCTACCTACTGACTCACACAAAGAGCAACAATAAGGCTCCAAGTTATAATAAACAACAAACACTAGCTTGTAGTCTTTAACTAAGCTAAAGACTACCTTTGTCTACTAAATTGCAATAAAGTCTCGTGTAGTGCACAATAATGTTAATGTAGCATAAGTAAAAGAATATCTCTACTTCACAGATTAAGTGGACTTGCTGGACTTTGGTCTGAACTGACCTGCTTAATATTAACTCACTTGCCCTTCCCTTCATTTTCATTACATGCACATCTCTAAGAACAAAAGATATACCTAACTAATACAATGATATTCATTTTTCAAATGTAAGTGTTTTAATGCCTTGATACTTCGTAGAGTTTAGATAGATAATGATAGGGAAATGCCTTCTCCTAATTAAAATATTATTATAAGTACTGTAACACTAGTTTAAGTATGCTATTTGTTTTAATTCCCTGTTAATCTTGACAATAGTACCGTACTTTATGTGCCATACGATCATATCTTAAATATTTCGAGATGAGATAGGTATCAGATATAAAGAGAGACCGACAAATGTAAAGAGACAATGAAGATGCAATAGAAGTCGTAAAAACTGTACAGAGGAATTTCAGTTGTGAATAGTTTTAATGATAAAACATTTAGGGAATGATGAATGCTATAGAGCTCCTAATATGTGTCACTATTAGATAATAGTTCCATGTGGCATAGTTACATTACACGCATAGTTTTCACCTCACCTCTCCACACAATCACAATCCCATCAAGTCATCATCATCACCAACTAAAAATCTAAGCCATCTAATTCAATCCGAATAGATTCTTTGTATAAAAACAAGCAGACACACATACATAAGACACACACACACACACACACTGACGGGACGGCGGACGTCTAGCTGCATAATACAGATCTGTATAATGTGAATGTGAATTGTCCGTCCTTGTCTTGTCCACAGTTTAATCTTGCCGAGCTATCTGCACCAGGAATTCACATTCCTTCTCCAAGATTAATTACACTGTTATGTTACTGGTGGAGAAAGGTTTGAGCTTGATGTGCTGTGTGTGAGTTTTATGTATCGCTCCTCTTATACTTATAAGAAATAACTCCATCTTGACACAACAAGCAAGCAAAACATAAACAGAGAGCTAAAATATGCATACCCAGGTAAGTAGTATAGGCTAAATATAGGTAACTGTGTTTTGTTTTGATGAGATTTGCCTTTACCTGAACCTTTTCCTCATTGGAATTGAGAGTTGGGAGCCTTATGAGTTTTTTATAGATGCCTAAATGAAAATTATGTGCATTCTTTAAATTGACAGTGTAATTACACACTGGGAGCAATCCTTCCGTTGAATTTGATTATAGACACATAAATAAATACATGCAGACAGTACAGATAAATACATTTGTAGATTAGATTGCATTCTGCATCTTATACCTACTGTATACAGATAGCAGAAACTAATAAAAAGATATTAGCTTACAGATAGTTAGCTATGATACATAATATATGCTAATGGTTAAAATTATTTGTTCATTGAAAAGCATTCAAGTTGCATGAAAAGCTACAGATAGGTAGCCATTTGTCAACGAGTTCTATGATATTCATTTTTGTGGGGAGCATAATATACCTGCATAGTTTGCCTTGTTGTTTCTGTAGATAAAACAGAGATGATATTCATTAACTCTTTTTACAATATTATTATCTGTCTCTAGAAATATGTGGGATGG
Organism: Tomocerus mixtus; assembly: GCA_034694165.1. NCBI lineage: Eukaryota > Metazoa > Arthropoda > Collembola > Entomobryomorpha > Tomoceridae > Tomocerus > Tomocerus mixtus. The sequence goes on along the minus strand of JAQFYC010000128.1, from coordinate 45,769 downwards.
CACACTATAGTTATTTAGTAGGTTCAATGCAGTTAGTTTGGTTTCTGTTTATTGTTGTTGGTGTTGTACAGCAAAGCTAATGAAGGACAGACAGACGGGATTTATTTTTAATGGGCGAGACGAAATAGATCAAATAGTTCGTGAGCATTCCTTTCCCATTGACAATCCCAATAGCTATTACTATTATAACTACAGAACAGAACTGTGTTGTGGTGGACGTGGACGTGGACATGGACGTGGAAAAGAAGCCAGACGGGCCGAGATGAGATGAGGAGTATCTGCAGCAGAATATATATACCAGATTTACTTGAATGCGAATGCGGACGGACATGACATGACTGCTCTGTTCAAGTGATGTCCGCATATTTTAATTTACATACATTGGAGGAATTATGTTGTGTAGTGTAGAGATATGATATGAATGTAGGATGAGAAAGACGATACCTAGATTACTCTAGAGTAGTAAAGTAGCATTGTGGAAATATGTGCTACAAGTTATGTTATGTATGGCAAATAGCTAAGGATAAGGTAAATAGTTTAGTTAGGTAGCTTTTGCTTGGCGTTAGCGTTTGCTCCTGGCCGGCTGCACATTTTATTAGTTGGATGGATGCCGTGCAGTTTAGTTTATTTTGCTTTAGTTGGGAAGGGCAGTTAAATAACTGCATTGCAAATGCAAAGAAAATATCTTGATTTTATTGATAGCTTAGCTACAGCCGCAGCTAGACTCACAGGCGATCTGCATTTACTTATGTTATGTTATGTGCGTATATAAATAAATGACGCAGAGAGGAATCCTGATCTGATCTGATGCGAATGTGATCTGGTATGATCTGATCTGGTTTTCCTATGTATGTTCAATGTTCAATATTCAGTCAGAACAGTGAGAGCCGAAGGTCGGTACATTTTGATCTGTCTGTCTTTCGTGAACATTTCATTATATCACTCAGAAATATTCATAACCTAAACATTTCTTGTATAGGAATATCTCACATTACATTAGTTGGAGATTTACTGGCATTCTTTTAATTATTTTCTAATTGTGATGTGGAATAGAGATATAAAGATGATATGATCTTGAATTATTCTAATTATTGTTGGAGTAGTTGGGAATTCAATGCATTAGTAGTTAATTTTACCTGTTGTTTAGTAGAAAGACAAAGACAGTAGAGTCTTCATCAAATGGCTGTCTTGAGTTTTCCTGATGATGATGATGATAGTGGTGATGGTGGTTTTGGAGGTAGTGCGGGTGCTGATGATGAGAAGTTTGTGAAGAAAGAACTCTTCTTATTAACGCGTGGAGATCTTTCATTTTCTATTGAAGAATGAAAAGCGTTTGCCTTCCTTGAAGAGATTTACCGATAATCACACAATATTATCTTTTCCTCTCTGGTTTCCCTTGTTTTCATCTCTTGTCTGCATTCTACTAACTATTAAAGATTAGCTAACCTAACGCAAGTTACTATATACTATATATGTGGTCTGGGCTGCATTACCACACCGTACCATCTCTTTTCTTTAATTTTTTGCTCAACTTTTAATAGGTGGATAATGAATCCATCGGATATTTCTTTCGTGTTTGTCTGACGACTTTTCTTCTATTGAATTCTATAGCTTTCCGAGATTTGAAATCTTACACCTACCTAAACAAGTATTTTATATTATAGAATTCCATTTTATTATGAAATTCTGGCCAAATTGATTGAGCCGAATCAATTTTTGTGGTTTAACTATTCTCAAACCATCCTTTTGCTTAAGGTTCATTGAATTTCCTAAAGTTTTTGGCGAAGTTAACTGCCTACACGTGTATTACATAAAAACCGTATACATTTCTTCAGTTTTGCAATAGAGTAAATACAAAGACAGTGAGTTAATTCAATTAATACATTTTGGCGGACTGTTTATATTATTAAGTGTAACAATGTAAGTCCAATTTTAGGGTTGGGCTGCCCATTCACTAACTAGAACTACTACCAGAAGAATTCGTACATGTAATTGTAACTTGGCAATCAGCAGCATGTATGCAGTAGCAAGGAAGCGCTAGTTATTTACTTTTTCATCCCACAGAAGAGTGTCTCCCTCAAGGTGTGAATAGCATTAGAACAAGTCGGTTAAAAACAAAAGTTGCTATTTATCTATTGCCTGCCACTGCCAGTTCTACAAAAGTTTAACAGAGATTATAATATGAGAATGGATCTTTCATTGTTACTTCTATTGCATTGTATTGACTTGTCACCGTGCGAACGCGAACCACAGACGAATTCATTCAGAAAGAAGTGCACTGATAGCATAAGGGATTAATATGTAATTGTATATCTGCATTGTATATGTGCATAGATACCTTACATACCTAGTTCATGAAAAAAGTCAAATCTATAAAAATAATCGCATTCATTCTGCTTTGCTCTGCATACATACATTACTGACACTGACACTGACTTGTTCTTTATATCTAAAGATAAGGATATTACATCTTTAGCATTGTAGCTAAAGGAGCTAAAGTAGCCAGATGCAATATAATGTACAGTAGTGCTAGTATTATGCATGTATATGTAATTTATCAGTACATATGTGCAAAACTATAGTAGAGGTACAATAATTGTATATGTAATCTCACATGTCGCTAACTCGTCGTCAGTCCATGTAAATAGTTACTTAGTTAGTTATATATAAAAGATACAAAGATATGTATACCCTTAGGACTGGTGAATTGAATGCGAATAGAATGAGACACAAAGATGTGAGAAGGTAGTCAAGTCAGGTCAGGTCAACTTCACTCTCATGAGATGTGATTTAATTTCGAGCACTAAACTAAACTGAGGAGCGGTTCACATCAGATCTCTGTAACATACATACATACATATACATACACAGAAGAACACAATGGGAGAAGCCAAGCCTCTTGAATAGGAATTATGTGTGCAGATAAAAAGCTGTCTTGTTCCAGATCTGGTTCTCCTCTAGAAGTACCTACCTTACTTTATGTACATAATATCTACTATAACTAGGTATGCTCCAATCCTCACACAGATTCCTATTATATATTCATTATTGTACTATACAGGACACTACACCGAAATAAAATGTACATATGAGTGAAAGCATGCAAATGGAATGCCTGTATACCTTTTGGCCTTGTTTGTGAACAGAAGATATGAAACATGGTACATAGCTATGGCAATTTTTTCCAATTTTAAGCTAAATGGACCCGTATGTGTTTAAGGTACTTAAAATACATGTTTTAGTAGTCCAGTCCAGTGGACACCTTTATTATCCAAATTATAATGTATTCACTTACGTTGTTCCTATGCAGATCAATTACATAGAAATAGTTGTCAACTCAAACACATTTCCCTAACGTTACGTATCTATTATTGGATTTGCGTATTTATTATGTTTGTAGGGGATTTACTTGGTTGTTTGAATAGTATTTAATCCATGAGAAGTGACAGTCATCGTCATCACAGCAAGAGAAGCCCTGATAAATATTCATTCCTTTGCATTGTCGCATTCATTCAAATTTCTTCCACCAGAAATACTAAACGAGTAACTCTCCTCTAGTTTACACAAGCACATAAATATATAATATTATGTACATAAGTATATGAGCAGCCAAATCCAAGGCAATCAATAGACACTTTAACCGATCAAATAAAAATACAGCTCTTTGATTGATTCCCTCTCAACGGAACTTTTTAGATATTTTATTCATTCCCTGTCTCGTACTGTTAAGTATTTGTCGTCTCACGAATGAATGTATGCCCAAAGGTTTATAGTTTGAGGATTGAGAAATAAAAAGGGATTAGCTATACATATGTACATAGGTTACCTAATGCTGTGGTGTGGTGACATGTTCAAGTCATCGATAATAACTATGTAGAAATCCAAATTGATATGTAAATATCTTTTGATTTCAAGTAGCAGCATTCGAAGTCGAAGTCGAGTGTCGAGGGTATTTGTGTCTGAAATTTAATCTGTATCTATGCATATAGGTTCCTTATTCAATACAAACATCTGCATTTAGAATGCATATTACCCAGAAAATTTAAAGTTGACTCATTGATTTCTTGTCATGGAGCACAATTAACATCTGCTTACAAATATGCTAATAGGATGTAGGGTTATAGTAGTGTTTCACAAAGAAAATGTAAATTTAGGTACATGAAAAGGACTTTGTTGTGATTTGGCATTATTTAGATACCTAGCAATTTAGTATTATATGTAATAGGAACCTATATGCACGTAAATAGTAAATTGCAACTTATAATAATATTATATAATTTGTACTTGTGATAAATAATTGTGCGTCAACTTAAATACTAGCTACTACTACATAATAATGCATCTGTAAGATTATCTAATAAGTAGATAAGTGCATAGATACAGTCAACTCATCTTTTCTGAAGTGGTTTGGATTTTGGTTAGCTTTGTGTAGTGTATCCTTACTTATTATGTTTATTGAATTCAAATGAGAGGGTAATAGAGACAAGACAAGAGGATCGAGACGAGAGAGTTGCGAACACGTCGGATCTCGGCACTTGAATTTCGTCAAAAGGAGGAGCTACGTGAACTAAAGTGATATTATGATATGACGAGGCTTACTACATAGTACATAGAAATATTACATTATTATGGTATAATATAAGGCCGACTGGAAATACTGGACTTGGCTGGACTGGAGTTGACTTGACTTGACAGACTCAACTCCTCTCTCTCGTTTACTCACTTGACTTCACTTCACTTTCTGAGACAAGCCTTCAAAAACGGAATAATAATATTTAAGAAATATTATTATTGTTTGCACAACGCAGCCAGATCAATGCTGCCTAAGCTTAAGAAAGGGCAAGACAAACATTGCTATCTAAATCTACGTAGGTACAAACTACAAGTACAGTATAACTAGATTAGTGTTTTCTCTGTTATTTCCTTATCCTTATCCTTATGTAATAATATATTTATCAATGCACTAAACAACAACTCAGTCGTGGTCTGCATTGTACAGAATTACCATTTCATGAGATGAGAAGCAGTAAAATGTTCTAATGTGATTTTCATCTTCCCTTCAACTGTTCAACTGTTCAACTGTTACAGGCCAACGAGTTGTCATGAAGAAATGAAATTGAATTTCTGCGAATTAAACACTCATCTCGAAATGAAAAATCATTTGAAAGCCTGGCCTGTACTGTAAGATACATTACATTCCTTATCTGCATGCAATTTATTCTGAAATGTGCATAACAAAGTTAATCTGCCAATGCCAACAACAAGGTAGATTGTAGTAGCAGCCCTTCTACTTATCGCAGATTGATATGAGATGGGATGTTGCTGATTGATGCATTTAGGTATATAAGAGTAAGAATGTGATTTCTTTCCAGCATGTATTGTCTATTGCATATCTACATACCTACAATCTATACTAGTTAAATAACATTGATGATACAGACGCAGAGAGAAGTTCAGAGAAAGAAAAGGTGCAATTTGAGAATTAGCTTCAGATAGCAAAAAGTGTTTATAGCTTCACAGTCAAGTTTTGTGTGTGGTTCGCTAATAAATGCCTCACACGTAGGGCAAGCCAAGCAAACGGCTTCAGCTGGCTTGGCATCTACAATCTACAGGTATGCATAACATAACATAGATGTTACTTACAAAGATGATCTTATATCAGTACATAAGAAAGGAGTTAAGGTATTCAATTCAGCTACTTAACTCTAGTTAGGTTAACTAGTAAGTCTTGTATATTACATAGTAACATAGTAGGTATGAAATATGTAACTGTCCTTTGTTCACCTCACGTTACGATGGAATGCTTTAAAATTTACATGGAATATGTATGAAATCGCGATAGAATGAGTCTACACAATTTAAATTCTCTCCTCCAGCTCATTCTTTATATTATTGATGTAGTACCTAAGATTTTGCTAACACGTACAGATAACATACGTAACAACTGTAGTAACTATAACTATTAACTATCCAACTATCCATATATTTTAAATGATGTTACTACTATTATATAACGCAAGTTCAGTGTTCAGTTCAGTTCACTGAAATTAAAATCATCTTTTATGTGCGTTTGTGTGAAAGATAAATTGTAAATGCAAAGTTCGATTCATCTCTACGAGAATCCTGTTAGGTATCTGTAGTTCAATAATTTACACACATAGGGAAATATTATGAGGGTAGTCGTAGTCGTAGTCGTACTACTAAGTACGTACGAAACAATTCGGGCAGACATTCTGATAAACTTGAGTTGAGGTTGAGACTGGCTCTAGATAATTTTTGTGGAGCAACTAACTCAACTTTTGTACTGGTTCGTATTCATTATTCATATATGAATTCTCTCACTACTGTTACCCTTGTATAGGTACATATTTATATACTGTAAGAGTTTGCTTATTATGCTCTGAATTGTAAAGATTGTTCTGTTCTAGTATGATATATGTACTAATATACATACATAATAGAGACAGGGGAACATAATACATAAGTTGATGTGATATTGTATATTATTATGGTAATAGGAAGAGTAGTATGGCACATTGGTGTGAATGAGTTAAAAAAGGGAAGGGCGATGATACCCTCTCCGTCATTATTTAGAGCGTTTCTTTTCTTTGACTTACCTGGTGTGGTGTGGTTTGGTTTGGTTTTGGCCCTCCTGCCTCCTCGTATTTCATTTCAGTTAACTATAACTATAGGATACTAAAGTAAAGTAAGAAAATCAAAAGTAAGTCCCAGTAGAGTAGAAAGTAGAAGCTTCAGCAAAATCTGAGTATCCCTGCTGCTACAGATATTTTATAAATATAATACTCATACTCATGTCGTTAGTTATATCTGTACATTGAGTTAGTACATGGTTGAAAGAACTGAACCCAAACTCAACCATTCATAATTTTAATTTTTCCCCTTAATTTATACACCCATGCCAGTAGATTCTTTATTGTAATAGTAGGTAGGCCTTGTTCTATTCTTTGTGTATTGTAAATTGTATTGAATTGAATTGAATTCAAGTCGCGTATTCGGCCAAATAATGCTATATGGCACGGACAATGAAATCTTTGTGGATCTTCATTACGTGATTTGCATAGCAAAAATTAACGACAAAAGTTTCTCACACGACACCTTAATTCTTTGCTGCGTTTTTCTCATGTAATTACAATTACATTACAGGTATCTATATCTGCGTAGAAATCTCTAGTTTGTACTATACATTCATTATCTATTGTGAGTTGTATTGAAAGTAAATTGTAAATTAAATCGTGTTCATTGTTCAGCTGAAATATATGTGTTTTTAGCATTTACCATTAGTTATGTTGAGATTAAGTATAAAATATCTGACCTGCCCTGGACTGGACAAGGCAGTCCAGTCCAGTTAAATCCAGAGTAGAACTCATTTGAATTCTCGGCAAGTGGAAAGGAATAAAAAAGGTGCTCATAATAATAATTGTTTTATTTATGCCCTGTGGGATGGACAAGGATGATTGGATTGGATTTGGATCGCTTGCCTACATACAGATAGCAATACTTATTAACTAACGATATATTTATATGTTGTGCGTAACTATAACTATATTACATAATATAATGATAGAATCCACACGCACGCTATACTTTTAAGTAATATATACAACTTGTTACATTATAACTAATGTCTATTTAGCTGCATGCACGACTTTTTCCTTGTATACACTTCACTTACGTTAGTTTACTTACTTTGTGATTTCCCTGATTGCAAGTTGCACTAAACTAGACTGGATTATCGCATTGCATTACATTTTACATTCCTTCCGTTAGCAAAGAAAAGATATTCCTGCCTTGTCTGGGCTGGGCGTTCAGTTTTTGCAGTTGCAATCCGCCAGTTACCTTACTTAGTAGAAATGTAATGTACAGATAGCACCCTTTTTCAAAGTTGTTCTTCTTATGTGTAGGTATTCCTTACATTACAGATATTACCTGTATGTATACGCGTTGATTGGATTGCAGGCCTTAGCTTATTATTTGTATGTCGGCTCACAATGCAGATCTAGATAAATACTACGTGTAATTGTAATGGTAAACTCAACCTATGAATTAGAGTTCGACTGATGCATTTTTTGCTGCTTATTTTATTTAACAATGCGATTCTATATTTACTATAGTAAGTAAGGGAACCTGAGTAAGTAGGTATGTATATATCAGCAGTAGTACCTACTTCTAGTTGTGAGCATGAGCTTGGGATCTGATAAGAGCTATTAGCTTCTCTCCTTCTATATAATTTAGTGGGGAAAGAGGCGGAAATGTTGCTTCAGTTGGAATGCAATCTATTTAGTGAGAGATTTTACCGGTACCCGTACACTTACTTGTATAAATAAATAAATAAACCTTCTCTCTTTATAAGTTCAACGTGCAGTTTTCTTTTCAATGTGAAAAGAATACATTACGCATTTGATCGAAATCGAGGAAATGTATTGGGGAGATAGATAGGCACACACTACACACATCACATCACATCAGTTACGGATAAGCTCATTGTATAGGGAAAAGGAACAAGGAAGGAAGGAAGAAAGGAAGTGGCTAAATTTTGTAGAGGCACCTTTAGTATTTGTAACCTAACAGATAAGAAAGAAGGTGTGCATTCTATGAAAGAGATTTATTCCATCGTTTTTATTACACTTTGTTACACGAGTCGTGTGCCAAAGGTGGGAACGTATTTGTATCTGAAGATATTATGGAAGATCAAAGACTAGCTCAACTGATCTCTTCTATTCAATTCACCTTCTCTTTATAAGGAGAGGTCTATACTAAATATATACTATTAAAGGTGTTCCTTTGCTTACAATATCAATTCGTGACCTGACCTACTACATCTACATCCCATGGTTGTATAAATAATATTCTTACTTATCGTTAGTGCAGTACAGCATGGAAGTGATATTTTATAGTAATAAATTGTTCCATTTTTCTCTGAGCTTATTAGATATCACGTCACGTACAAATATACTTTTCCTTACCTGGCCTGGCCTGGGCTTACCACCAAATGCATTTTTTCTTTTTGATATTGACTTGAATTGAGTCTGGATACTTATACTATGTCTTTATAATAGTATATAGCCAATGCAATGCAAGCAATGTTCTTAAAATAAAGATGCACTTCTTTTCTTCTCGTAATCAGATAGTAAGCTGGCGAAAGCCTGTTCAGATTGAGTATCTCCACCGAATGTTGAATGAATCGAAGCCCAGTTGTATGAAAAAGGGTTGTGATTGTACATTGCAGTAGATGAGGGCCGAACAATATTTTTCATGCAGGTCAGGTCGTCTCCGTAAAAATTTGAATCAAGTGATACATTTTGGAGCACAGCAAACTTACACGGGTAGACAGTAGGCAGCTGGATGTCTTAAGTCTTAACAGCAACAATTCACTGGCACTGCTAATGTAAAAGTGCAATTGCAGCTAGAAAGGATAACTTGTATTGTATAACATTAAATATTATATGATCATATACCTGCATTAGGATTGTTTGTCTACATTCAAATACGATCCTTATTTAGAAAAGAACTGTTACCTTTAAGTGTAAGTTCTACTTTCATTTTTGTGTATGTAGGTTAGTTCTACTACTGTAGCTATCAAAGGCCGGGCCACTTGTACTAATTTTTACTTGTAGCTATAGTTGTACTTCTGTCAGATAACTTTGTGTATGAAAAGAATGAAATTTAGATCACGTTCCACTGTTTTATTTTCATAGAACTGTTCTTTATAAAGAGATGCATAAATAATATCGAAGGGCCAAGGGACTGAACCGAAAGGAGCTCAAAAGATAAAAGTATAGCTAAGAGGTGAATGATTATTTATTCAGAAGAGAGGAAGATGTTGATTATAATATTATGTGTAGCGTAAGCGTAAACTCGTAAACGTAACGGCTTCTCTTCACTGTCTCACTTATTTACTCCTGTTCCCGTTCATAACAACAATTCTATCTATATAGATTTTTTAATAGTACATTTTTGGTGTTTTGTTTTCCCTTTTGAGTTCAATCAAGACTGGAAGGCATCCTAACCGTTGTACCTCTCTGGCTATATTTCCCTAACATTAATATGTAAATATATGTAGAACTCGTGCATGGGATATTGGTTGACCCACGTGGCAAGGCAAAGCAAGGCAAGGCAGCAGCTGAATCAGAATAAATAATTTCTTCTGATCTGATTAGGAATTTAGGTCAAATAATATCATATGATTTGACTTGATTTGATTCCCTGTCCCGTGTGAGGATGATATGATGGTGGTTGGTGATGATGATGATGAGATGAGTTGAGTGAAAGCCCTGCAACTATTTCAAACTCAAGTTGTTTAACTTTTGACTGGACTTGAGAATGGACTTGACGGCTTTAAAGAATGCCTACACATACACATTATGCATATGCACATGTCTACTTTAATACTGATATGAATATTTTGGACATTAAACCATGGCTACTTATTTAACAACTTGCTTTGCTCACTAGCTAACTAGCTACTAGCAAGCTACTGCATTAACTAACATACAGGTAGAAGTTACTTAGAATCAATAATAGAGTTGGAATGGAAATCTTCTTCTTTTAGAAAGAAGTCTTGTCCTACTTACGTCCGTTTACGTTTACACTTACCTACGCACGGGAGGAAATACTGAAATACAGTAATAACGATAATCGTCAGCCCAGAAGGAATTTTTTTTATAATAATTCTCTCTAATGTAAATGAAATGCAAAGGAATCCAGTAAAATTCAATGGACAGAATACTCAAGCAGTCCATCAACTAATTTTATGTATTTAGTTCTCGTCTGCCAACACATTAAACCCCGTCCAGCCAACTCAAGACACAACACTGACCGAAATACAAAAACTATTTAGAATTTGAATTTACATGCAGGTATGCTTATTTAAGCACATAATTGACTACACTATGCATAGAAACAAATATATTATTCAACAGGCGTCTCTAAATACATGACCAAGTCAATAACGGAACGCACCACACTGTGGGCTACTAGATAATACATATAACGAGTAATCAGATCCTAAAAGTCAAAAGACATTCAGCATTCAAAAAATTCTCAAAGAAATCGATTCAATACTATAAGGAACGAAGAGCAAAAAATATTTGGATGCATTTCCCTATGCAATTCTCTATTGTATTTGCTTAACGTTACGTTTCTTCTGTCCATTCCAGGTAGTAAATGCATGAAGTACACATACATTGTATAGTACTTATATAAGGAGCGTAGCCGAGATGTTTGTTTGACAAAAGGATCTTTCGAAAGGAAACTAGTACATACAAATAATAATATCGTATACGGGTAACGATGAGAGTAAAAGTGAAGTGAGAGTGAATCTGTTCTGTTCCATTACATTCGGTCCATGAATCCGAAGAATAATGACATGGGATAAGTAAGGGCAATCCTTGTGTTGTGTATGTATAAGTACGCATTTGTATTTCTTTGACATTCACTCACACATCAACAGAGAGAGAACCTTAGATCTGTGTTAGAATATAAATAAGGACCCAGTACAAGAAATTAAGCTTCCCGTTTATACCTTCAAGTTTCAATCCCTTTCTTTTCCCAACTACTTATACTTACAACCTACGTACCTACCGACATCCATTTATGTTCTATAATTCTCCTCCTATTCAAATTCAGTTGAGTTACATAGGATTTCGGAGTTACCCCGCTGGAAAGAGTCGCGTGCCCAAAATGCATAAGAGTTTAAGTTTAAGTATAAGACCAGGCCAGGTGCTGTTCGGTTACGTAAATAGTACTACATAGATTCTAATTCAATCTCTCCCTATCTGCAGTATGTGGGTATTAGTTATTCAATTCAGGTGTGTCTTCTCCTTTTAAAACTGACAGACTTGCTTACGTTAGTTTATTTTCCGTTCTCCCTTCTTCCTTATTTAATAAGTGCATTTACTTCCTATATGACTAGTGGACCATTCACAAGATTTCCGTTATTGTCCCGTGCGCACTCAAAATAGCGTCCAGGCTCTTCTTCCCTTGTTTCCTTTCATTTCAAAGTTCAAACGGAAATAATCACATATTTTCCAGCTCATACAATGCAAGGAAACCATTTATATATATAGAGCTCCCCACTCTTTTATATATCTTAAGTATATATTATGGATTTAATGCAACAGATCAGAATCACGCAATGCAACATGCTGCAGCAACTTCCTTGCTGTCATTTTGTAGACTACTAGGTTGAATTTGGACTTGTGGCACAAGCCAAACTCACAATCAATGTCATTGCCATTGTCCTTACGTGAAAGGAAGTGCATCTTTTATTTCCCTTGCAGCTTGCGCTTTCATTGTCTGGGGAAATCTTTTAAAATCGCCTGACTTAAACATTTGATTCAGTATACTCGGTCGTTGCATCCCAATCCTTACTACACTACAAATACATAATAAAACTCTCTTGTTTAGATTCTCACTTTATTCTTACCGGTAGCTCAACAATGTATGCACATTGTTGTATAGTGCTATCGCTGTCTGTACAATACAATAGGGATAGGTCAATAGAAAATGACCGGAGGGAGATATTTGTAGCCTGTATTGACAGAGTGCATCACTATTTACATTTTTTGGTTTATTTTATGTGGAACTGTGGCTAAGCTAATTTAGTATAAAGAAAAATGCATAAACTGTAACTGTGCTACTTTGGTAGGTAACTTATGTAAAGATTCCAAACATTTAATTCATGCTGATGAATGTCAAGATTGCGATTGCTTATGTGTGGTGATGGGACCTTGCGGCTTTCTTTGACATTTGATGGCCTTTTTATATGTATAGGTATAGTATAGATTATGACATTTAGAAAAATTAGCAATTATTATTGTGGCGCTGTCCTTTGAAATTTTTAGTTTGCACTTTTGAGAATGTTAGTGTGCATGTCGGGTGTTAAATTAAATGAAGTGACGTAAATATTTAATCTTGCAATGCAATGTTTGGAGACACAAAGCAAGATTGCATTAACACCGATTTATATATTCGAATTGATTGAACTTGAACATTGAACATGAATATAAAGAGTGTAGAAGCAAGCCAATAAAAATTCTTGTCTCGTGTACATACATTTGGCAGGATGTTAAATGTAAATGAAAGCTTGTGTTACTGAAACTCATGTCTCCGGCCGTTATTTACAACTTAGAATATCATTACAAACATTACGCTCTTTATAATCTTCATGATCTTGTGGTTTGGTTTGATAGTTGTTTTGTCTCACCACTAAATTTCCTTGGTAAGGATTAGGTACTATGTAACATAAGTTAAGGAGTCTTTCTTAAAGAGGTTGCAGAATTTAATAGGGAATCAGTAGGCAAATCATTATTTTTATTTGTGCTTTCTATAGTTTCTAGTCCTACTTAGGTGTCCCATACACTATGTAAAGGATTTAAAGTTTTAGCTTGTGTGGTGTGCCAAAGGAATGTGTATCCAAATGAGAAACACCTTGTGTAAGTGTTTGTTTCTCTGTCGGTCTCTTAAGCAATGAATTAAGAAACTCGGCTCGGACAACCTTTTATTTTATTACCATTAACATTATGACATTTACAAATAGGATTGAGAATATATTATAACTAATACTGCATAGAAGAGAGATCGGATTGACTTTACTCCACAAGTCAAGACAGTCCACGGGATCTGTTACTTTATGTTGTAGATTGTAGACGGAGGAAGAACCGACAATCGATTCAATACAAAATACAAATCCATTTAACTGCCTGTGTTTTTTATTTCTTGTGTCTATTGTATTTATGTCTGTGTACAAGTACTAGAACTAGAAATCTGCCTTGTATTTGTTTGTATTGTTTCTCTTCTTACCATGTTTTATGAACTTAAGAGTGAGTGAGTGTCTAATGCTTGTCTGTCGAAAGGAACATTTTAGCAATTAGCTATGCACACTCAGAGAAATGACAAACATCAACTTAGACATAAATAGTATACATACATACGTACGTACGTACTTCTACTTTTCTACAAAAACGATTATTATTTCCTTTAAGTGTCTGGAACATAATGATCTTGATGATTTGCATTTGTACACGTTGTATTTGTATTTAAATAATGTATCTGCAGTCTGCAGTTGCCAACCCACACTAAATTTAGCTACACAGGGTAATAGTAATAAAGAAATACTTAATATAACTCAGGTTTGGATAATAAATAAATATTTATTCAAATGAATGTGAGATATGAAAAAGTGTACATGCATAAATAGTCTCCGAAATCACTGCAGTTACATTACAGACACAGACTGTAGTAGACAAAAGAAGAAAGTTAGCTTCTGCATAAATTAAATACCTTAAGTGGAGCACAGTTAATCTGTGGCTAGTTATGTTACCTATTTAAGTATGTTATGAAAAAATGGGAAATTAAAGTGAAGTAATCAAGTTAATGAGTTTCCTAAGAGTTATACACGTTGAGTTAGTTTTCAATAATTTTCGGGAGTAGCTATTATAAAGTTAAGAATAAGAAAGTATTATTGCATGTACAAGTGAATAGAGAATAGGATTTGTTTGTCTGCTTTGGTAATAAGTCATCATTATGATGATCATACTATGAAAAGCGCTGTATTGCGTGCAAAGCCGACGTTATGTAGGATTCTGCTCTCGTTTGACTGACTGACTTGACTTGGCTTGGCTTGGCTTGGATCTGGACTGGACAAGGACAATGTGAGATGAAAAGAACTGGCGGATCTTCTATCTATCTATGCATACATATGAATATGCTAAAGGATAATAAGTTTGTGTCTCGCCTAGCCCTTAGTATAAAGAATCTGCATGCAAATGATGGTCTCCCTTTGTCGGAACATTGAGGAATCCATTCAGTTGCACATTCTACTAGTTATTCCATTTGGGTAACCTACCTGTACACGTTAGATTCTACTTTAGTTGACCCAGTGCCTATGCTAATATGTATTTTGTGTTAACCCACTACCTTATACTTATCCCTTTACTCACATTTACATACACACACACATCACATCACATCTCTGCATTCGATTGTATTAAAATTTAATGTGAGTGCCTACTGCCTACTGCCTACCATTTATTGTGGCAAAACTCTTTTCCTTCATATAGTTGTATGTACAACATATCTTGACGTAATAATAATATAATAATATGCATGCCCCTTCTGCATGCATTCTGCATACTTATGTACCTGTACCTACATAAGTACAAACTACATAGAGAAACAAATGGACTGACTGTCTATCTATTTATTAACGTAGGTTATAGTTATAGTACTACTACTGATAGTTATAACATGATATGTAGTAGTAAAGACTTTCTCAGCGAGTAGTTTAGTTAGTATGTATAAATGTGATATTGATATGTATGATATGATGATGATAATAAATAGTAAGTGTATAGATGGATAGATAGACAGATAATGTTTGCATGTGTGGTGTGAGAGAGTTAAGTGCAAGACGTTCATTGTTAACCACTTGCTCGTCAAGTCAAGTCAAGTCAAGTCAAGTCAAGTGAGTCTGCATGTTAATTGCATTGCAGTTTTGTCTTGTAGAATTCAGGGGCAAGGTTGTTTTGTTTCTCCTTTTATTTCTTGCTTAGCGTTAGGATTATTCTTCTTCTCCGGGTTCTTCTTCCTTGGATTGGATTGCTGTATGTAAGTCTATTATTAAATCGTGTTATCATTTTGTACAATCGTGCGTGCATGTTCACTATATAATTTATGAGGAATTTCATACAAATCTACTATTTACCTGGTTTGTTTATTTGTTTGGGATTTCCCCACTACTTTACTATGTACTATGTACAGGAGAACTTAATTGTATTTATATTTTTACAACATTTTAATTTAGTTATGTAGGTAGTAGGTTTTTTGCTAAGTAAGTAAGGTAAAGTAAATATGTTGCAAAATGAATGGGAAAATAAACAGTAGTGTACATAAATACATAAATACATACTTACATAATAGGTATATTGTTAGTCAATTCTACTTATTACAATTTGAATGAATGAATGAAAGCGTGGGAACAAGGGAAAGATTCAGGCAATAGAATACATAAACTAGTAGTAGCAGTTACACCAATAGATGTATTATATTGTACATAGTATAATGTAATGTAAGTAATGTAAAAAGGAGAGAAACCATGAAAAAATCGTCGATAAAGATCTGTGTAAGTCTGTTGATCGTTTGTGGGTCTTGAGTTTTGACAGTGTGGGTGGTGACGGCGGGCAGCTTAGTGTGTGTGAATCTATGGACAGCTACAGGACACTCAATCCATCCCTTTCCACACCATTCACACATATATACACAAATCTGTACATACTGCTTAGAGAATAATTATCATTATCATGAATGAGACAAGAACCCACATAAGATACACACATATTACATACCAGCAGATGATTACTTCACTTAAATACTTACTGTGTATATGCGTAATGTTGGCATAGCTAGCCATGCCAGGCCAGGCCATGCCATACCATGCCAGGACCAGGGTAACATAATATTTGTTACATTAGACAAGACAAGATACACAATCCACAGAAAAGTACATAAGAGACAGGCAGAACAGAAGACAGAGTTAAGTTTGAGATAGAATAATGTTTTGAGAGAGCTCTGTGTGAAGACAAGTTAAGTGGGATGGGAATCTCAGATGAGACAAGAAAGAAAGAGACACTCGACTCGACGTCTTGCACTTGCTACATATATTTATGTACTTATACTTACATATAGAAGGTCCCTAATATCATATTTTGTGTTTTATGGGCTCCTACTATACACAGTGTCCTCTAATTGCAAGCTTACTTTGTTTTGTTTGGTGCTAATGTCTTTCTTTTGAAGGCTGGCAAATCATAAATAAGAATTCTTTGATGTCTACAGATAATCATTACTTGTTATACTTTTCTGAGTCTTATACTAAGTCTGTAGGTAACTAAGATTTCATATTCATATGTACACTTACATTATGTATGTCATGTCACATAAATACATGCACTCAATTCACAAACAGTGCTAAACGCATCTAATGTATGTAAAATGTAAGTGAGTAAGAATATCTCTATGAAATATGAAATGAGAGAGCCAAGAACAAAAAATTGACTCCCTTTTCTGTTCCTTCTTTTTCTCAGAGTGCAATTGAAAAGCAAACAGCATCTATGAATGTACATCTCATCTCAGTATGTACTTAACGTTAACGTTAACGCTAAAGCTAACTACTTCAGTTCACTCATATGTACTTTACTTGGCTTAACTTAGCTTAAAATAGTTGTAGCTACCTACTGTAAATAGCTAACAAGATTCACTTGACATTCTTGAGAGTATTAGTATGAACTACTACATACAGTACAGTACAGTATGAATTAATGTTATAGTTATTGTTCAGCGCATTACTAACCTAAGCTCCTGAAATAGTAAATACATCTGTGCTCTTGTTGCCTCTTGCTCTAAGTATTTACCGTTGTGTACTGTTATATCTGTACAGAGTAAAAGTAAAGGAAATTGATCCTTATTATGTACTATACATAATACATAATACATAATACATAATACAATACATAAGCATTACGTTTACTTATGTATATCTGTAAGGATGTTCCTTACTTACTTAAGTATAGTTGTGTTGAGGTGGAGGTGGAGAAAAGAGGAGACGTGACAAAATTTACGTAATAAAAATCCAGCACTTGACTTTGAGTTGAAGTTAGACTCTATAATAGTAATAATAATATTATGTTGTAGTGATTGTGTTCATTTTCTCCCGACTCGGCTTTTTAGTCGCATTAGATCACACAAGACAGTGACTTTACAACAGGCGGAGGCGCCTTCCCTTAACGTTACGTCTGCCTCTTCTTTTATTCTCAAGCGGAAAATTCTCTGTTGTGTTCTGTTGACCTTTACCTTTAGAATTACAATACAACTGCATGGCATATACAAAGGCTTACTTACTTGCCAAAGCCAACCAAATATAATTGTGAAGTAAATACATAACATAGAGCTCCATATTCTTCTATATTAAAGATACATCCATATTTTGACAAGGCACATAGAAGTATATAGTTGAGTAATATACTTTTATATAAATATTTATATGTGTCGTTGCCGTTTACCGTCTTGAGTTGACCTTCTCTATCTCTATCCCTAGTCTAAGTAAGTAATGAATAGAATATTATGAATTGTATTCCATTGTGTGAAGGATGTTATGAACGGAGATAACATAAGGCAATAAATCTGATTAATCAGCTGAGATGTGTTACGTGAAGCCATGAAGGTATTCATGAACTAGTTCTAAGTACCTACTCTTGTCACTATAAAGCTGTCTGTCTAAATGAGCTGGACATTCTTCCATTATACTTACAATTGCTATATCTATTTATTTATGCAGGCAAAAATATTTTGTCAAGGATCCTTACTCTACTGTACGCTTAAATAGGCGGACTAAATTAACTACTATACATAAATATATACCTCCACAAACTACCAACCCTTTTTCCATTTGCATAATATGTAAATGGTTATCATTATTCGGTCTAATGGTAATATTTACTTATACAAATAATAGATGAAACTGAAATGTTTGGAAAATGAAATGGGAAAACCTCTTCTGGTCCTATAATTATTGTTTTATTATTACGGAACACTATTCTACTCAATCTACATAATGGCATACCTACTGTACAAAGGTGTATAGAATTCTCCTTTAAAGACTGTCTACTAATGACCATGTAATGGCGCTATTAGTAATCCCTTTCCATTTTACATACGCGTATCCACTTATTCTTCGATTACTATTGTGCTAATAGTTGTAAATAATATTAATGATGAGATGAGAATATTGAAAACTTCTTCTTCTTCACTGTACGCACTATTCATTTGCTTTAAAACTATAAATTAACAAATTGTATATAAGTAGTAATAGTAATTTTGATGCTACTTACAAGTTTACGCTACTAAAGAATAGAGATTCCTTATTATAAGGATTTTTCATTCTTTAGTTCGTATTTAGTGGAAGCATTGAATTATTAACACATTTTATTGTACATATATTCTTGTATTATAGTTTTGTCACTTATTTTTCATGCAGATCATAATTTCCGAATTCATCTACCTAGTATGATTGCCTCAGCGTCGATTGCCGCAGCGATTGGTAATCAAGTCTCTCGGGATGTTCTTCAAGATGTTCTTCATCATTTACATGTGATCACAAATATTGAGACGGTGAGTGTATTTATAGAATCTTCCTCCTTCTCTGTACTGTTTTCAACGTTGCTTTTGCTTCTCATATTTATATTAAATGTATTAAATATCAATTGCATTTGATACATAATATCTTCCTTTCCTGTCTTTATGTAATTTAAGTACACAAAACAACACAAGTTTATTTTCAAATCGTCCAATCTTATTTATGTCCTGTCTGTATTTTGCATTTCACAAATATATTTTCCCACCCACCCACATTCTTCCTTTGAAAACTTTGATCTTTCTTGAACTGTTCTGTTTCATTTACAAATTTGGTTTGCTATTTGTACCGCCATCACGTACCATCTTCCCACTGTATCTAATGACACTGTTATTTCTTATGTGTTTTTATGTGCTTACGTTTTGAATAGTTTTTCTTCTCATATGCAATTATTAATTGTTAGTACAAGATGTGCTATTATATACGTACATAAATGAATGAGTCACTCATTTCGTTACACATCAAGTTCATTTTACAAGTTCGGACAAAGAAGCGGCTTCCTTTAGAGAGATATATGCATCTTGTTATCACCAAACCCCAAGAGCAGGGAAAGTCATTACATTACTGATACACAAGTACAACACTCCTTTTCTATTTACATACTTATTAGTGTTTTTCGCTGATTAGGTTTTTATTCAGTAACCTTAATCTAATTTTAAGTTCGTTGACAGAATTTCATTTATATGAAGACGTGACAGCTCATGTCATGCCATGTCAGGTACCTACATATTAGAACAACATCCTGTTAACTATACGCCAGCACCAGATCACAAAGGATATTATTTGTAGTCGCATTTATTTATAATGAAATGAATTTAATTTACATAGAACATATTTTATTAGCCTGTTAATTAATAGTTGTTTTCATTAAATAAATTTGAGAGTCAATTAGAAAGGTAATTAATAGATTAGTAAATATATTCTTGCAATATTGATATTTATCATGGTTATCATGTAGGTAGGTATCTTGTAGGAAAATATTTGCCGTTTTCTGTTACAAAGTTACAGCGTATTGAGATTGGAATGAAATCAACTAAAAATTAAAAGAGTTTCGTCCTTCAACAAGTTGTTTCTGTTAATTTATTATGTCTTGAGTGCAGAGCTCACGATTAGCCACAACACAACCACAACTACTTTTCATATCATTAACTATTTAGTTCTACTGTTCTGAATTGATAGCTCTTAACGAACTTACTAATGGTAATAACAACTTACTAGCTAACTACTAAGTAACTACCTCTTAAAAGTTTCTTAGGGAATTTTGCAAGGAGATGACGTGATTTTATTTTATTTCTTTTTTACGGTAATTTGTTATTATATTGTTTTATTAGCCCTCAAAACGAGCAAAGAAACAAAACTGCTTATGAGGCATTTATTTCTCTGTAACTTTATGTAAAAAATAAATAACTAGGTACCTATTGTCAGTATATTGTAAGAAGGAGGGGAGCATTCACATTATTCAGAATAATTTCAATGTATCTATTATTATTAGAAATTTACATGGTATTTAAATAATTAATTAATGTACATGTAGCAATAAGGAGGAGAGATTTTGATCTAGAGCTACTATAGAGAGAGTAGCAATTTACAATTTACGGTAGCCATAAAGAAAAGTCCCCTGGGGATCAATCTTGCATATTTAAATTATCAGGCAGAGTTCAATTAGATATGTTTAGTAGTTTGTTATGTAGTTAAGAGGATTTATTAGGATCGCTATCTATCTATCTCATCTTTGAGTTACCTTGTTTTATGAAAAGAGGCTGACAATGGATTGAATTGAACTGAACTGACGTTAGCGTAAGGAATGTGCGATATGTTTGAAGTGTCTGGCCTGGTCTGGCTTGATTTTGATGTTGTACTTGTTTTGGTGTATTGTCAGTATTGTATTTGAGTTAGGTACCTTGGACGAGATAAGAAAACATAGGGAAATGAAGAGAGATAATTAATTGCACCTGCACTCATTAGAGTTTACAAGAAAATGAGAGTAGGTTGTTGTAGGTTCACTTTACAGTGCATTGTAGATCTATAATCTATATAATATAAAATATAAAATAAAAGTCAAGACAAGTCAGGTGAAGGGGTAGGGACACAAGTTTAGAATCTCAATAATAATTATCGATAGTGCATATATAACAGTACTTAGTTAAGAACAAGAGTTAGGTATTGTTTTCTATTGTATTCTAAGTGTAAATAGTAGATAATGGGAATGAGATCCGTCCGCTGTGTTGTCTTGTCGTAATAAAAGTACTTGAGACTACTTCAGAGAGTCATAATGAACAAAAGGGCCCGTGTGGTAGTTTGGTTTGGTTTGGTTTGGCTCTTGAATTTTTTCTGTTCCCCATCCAACAATTAATCTAAGGAGCTAAAGCTATGTGCATTACAGTTTAGTTTACACGTTTATTGTACTTACAGTCTATGTGTCTCTACAGGTTATTTACTACCATTTAATAGCTAAATTCCTCCTCTTTTACCATTTACCATTTACCATTTACACACTCAAGTCCTTGACTTGACTTGACTTGACTTGACTCAAGTCGAGTGTGCGTTGCGAGTTGCGACCGCATGCATCTATAGGTACTTATAAATATTTCAATTATTTAAAAGGATTGTTTTATAATGGCTCTAAATTCTAAATAGAAAATTTCTTTTACTAGCCACTAAGGCTATTTTGTTTTTGTTGATTGGATGGAAGGATAGAGAATGGAATTGAAAGTTTTAATGTTCATTTTGTCATGTAGTAAATAGGCATAATTGTTTTGGTCAAAATTAGTTAAAGGGTAAGTAGGTATGAATATGAATGTAAGTACTGAGGCTCTCTACTTGTACAATATAGTAAATAAAACAATGGAATTTTTCACCTTCATCTTCATCTGCATAAATATTAAGGGATATTATGTAACTAAAGGATTTTTATGGTCAGGCTAATGGAATAGCTATTTTTATGTGTCAATGTTAATGTGCGTTCTATTGGAATTGGAATGTCTAGTGTGTGTGTATGCGTATGTGTGAGGTGTGGAAATAATATTTGAAAGGAAACCAAATCCAGCGAAAGAAAACCAAACCAGGAAGAGAGAAGGACAAGTTTGAGATGAATTAGTGTCATGTCATCTTTTTAAGAATGGTTTCGTTTGCTTTCTGTTCTTGAGGAATTTTCAGCAAAGTGAGTAGAAGGATGAGGATTCTTCTTGTTTGGTATCGGAGCAGCGATCAGAGCCCACACCTATCAATTTACGGGTTCTTTAGAAAGAAACATCGGCGCCCGTCCATGTCTTCTCTTCCCTGACCTGTCCTCTTTACTTATTCCTTATACTTATAGTAGTATTATATAGTATACGAGAAGTTTGTACGTATCAAGTCACAGTCTAACTACATACTATATACGAAAGAACTCTTTTATTTATTATATTTATGGAGTTTCTAGTTCTGGGATGTTTAGCGGAATACCAAAATATTATTTCCTAGTTGAGTGGAGCAGTTGAGTAACAAAGACAGATTGAGCTACATCTCTGTAGATGCATACTTATTTATATTCTGGATGTAAGGATGAGAGTTTTAGGATTCAGAGTTGAAAAAAATAATCATCATGTAATGTTTGATGTGCATAGTTTCATAGTTGATAGTTGATAGTTTGTTTAATATTAAGAGTTTGTGTTTCTGTGTGATGAAGTCAAGTGATGTGATGTGATGTAGTCTGGATTGAGGATTGCAGAGACTCCAGTCCAGTTTAACTTCCACATGAATTGAGATTCTTTATTATTTTTGAGGGAACTGCGTGTACTTATGATAGTTACCTTTCTACTTACCTACTTTAGTTACCTATTTATTAGAAATGGGTCTGAAAGAGCGTGTGATGAGATCATGTGGGAAGATCAGATGAAAATCTGACTTTAAGTCAGACCTTGTCTGGAATGGAGAAAAATATTTTAGCTTTGAAACAAACTATTTGTAGCCACTTATGTAAGTAAGTAAAGTAAAGTAAAGTAAGTAATCGTTAGTTAGTAGTTGTTGAGTTTCCTCATATTTGTTAAGCCTCTGTAGCTAAAGCTAAAGTGAAACACTGTGTCTACTAACCCGGAATACAAATCTAATGAAATGGAGTGACTGCAGACGAAGAAAAGATTCTATTTCTCGGATTACTTCACATTGACTTTGACTTACATCATCTGCAGATAAATAAATGATATTACTGTAGGTACCGAAAGGGAAATTAGAATTCCACTCTTATGTACTTACTCATCCTCATCATCATCTCTATCTCAAATCTTGATAAATAAGTGTAAAAGGTGGGCTCATTCATTTATGACGTGATTATTTCATAAACTGCCAATGTTTTTAGAGTTCCGTTCAGTTAGAGTACCTTGTTAGTTGGGAAAGGGAGGATTGCTTATTCATTGTGTTTGTTGTGTCAGGATAGAAATTTTGAAGGATTTTATTATTTCTTTATGGATTTATCCCCAGATTAGATCAGGACTCTATTGGAGTTGAATGGTAAAGTCACTCAGTCAGGAGAAATAAGTTGAATTGTTGAATGGGTTGCATTGCATTTGGATTGGAAGCTCTTCCTTTGGTTGAGAGCTAGCCGTGGGAGGTCGGCTCTTTGTGGTGATTCCATTTGGTTATGACATTGGCAACTTTTTCTTGATGAGCTGAGTTGAGCTGCCTTAAGGATGACGATGAGGCGAGCAACTTCACTTAATGCTCAGGAGTAATATATCTGCATTTGCAGTGTATTTGTATATAGAGATAAAGTTGACTATAATATTAATATAGTCTTTTCTTGTCTTGTCTCCTCATCTTGACTGATTTGATTGTGTGTGACGTGCTTAATGGCTATTTATATCATGTACTGTGTGTACTGTATTTGTATATTGTAACTCTCAACTTTATTTACCATTGTCATTACCTATTTATACCAAATATTTGCTTATACACTCTACCTACCTTAAATAGGTGTTTTATTTTTTCAAAATTGACATGAGGAATTTTAGTAATATTTCCTTGTTATTTTAATAGTAGGAGTTTGTATATTTAATTTAGCGGCAGTTTACTTACGAACAGGTCAGGTCATAGTTAAACCAGAAGCAGCATGTACTGCGTTAGCCACAGAGGATACCTACGTGAAAATTCTAGTGTGACGACAAAATGTCATCCTTGATCTATTGTCTTGTCATCTTCTACGTAAATCTTCATTGGGACATTTTCTGGTATGTCATAGCCATACCATAGCTTCTGCTTATCGTCAGCCTTAGCTATCCATATTTATAACATTATTATGTGAAGCTACAGGATAAGAAAGATGGGACAGAAAGGTAGAAAAGTATCATGATGATTCTTCTAAAAATACTCATCCGTCATCGTCTCTCTGCTTATAACTACATACTCTTCTTATTTATTCCTTTTTTTAAAGATTCGCTTAAGGAAGCGACATGAAACGAAGAGATATGCATTTCTAGTACCATGTATGTAGTAGTACTTTCACTTACAGGTACCTACAAACAATACGTTATGTAATATATAAGTATTTCTGGTACATTATAGTAATAGTAGGTACTTAAGTGTAGAAATACTTATAAACAATTACTTTTGTATACAAATACCTTCATATAACAACTTTTAACAAATATGCTTGACTACATATTGATGATATAATGGCAGAGTAGTTTACCTACTTGTCGCAGTTGACAAAAGATGATTTTGAAAAAGAAGAGGTTCAGTCCTAGTGGTTATGTTGGTTGGTGGGATAGGTTATGGACATGATTTCCCATTCTCTGTATTATGTAAGGTATTTTCGGTGGATTGGATTGGATTGGATTGAGTATGTATTAGAGACGACTGAAAGACTTCCACCTGAATACAACTTTAATTAGGTGTGAAGGAATGCTATTGCTATTGCCATACCAGCTGTACAGACACAGACGTACGTATATTATAAACATATGGAAAAGAAATAAGGATTTCGATTGCTATTTCACGTAATCTAATCAACTGTAATGAAAATGTGTTTAAATTGGTATTGAAATTATTCCGATGTTGTTGGCGGTCATTATATTTTCTTATTAAACAGTTAAACCAGCTAAAGCTTATGGAATGGAAATCCTTAGGTATTGTTAGACGTTTTCGGTTGTACTATGTAATGTATAGGAAAGGGTTAAATTGTAAATTGATTTAATTGGTAGCAGAGCAGGAGAGGAGAGTGATTAGATGTATGAGATGAGGAAGGGTTAAGGAAAGGTAACTTAAGGGCTGCCGTGTTCCTTTCATCTCTTATCAATTCCTTACTTAGTTGAGTGAGTGAGTGTAATAAGTGTATGTAGAGTTTAGCTACTAAATATTTATTATGTGTAATATAATTGTGTTAGAATTCGGAAGTTGAGACCTAGGTCAAGTAGCCACTCTGTGGGAAAGTCGTTTTCATCCATTAATGGAGCTATTTACTACGTTTATTACTTAACTGCCTGGTTCTGATTCCTATAGGTACAAGTATGTATATGTATATGTACAAAATAAAATGTGGGTAGGTACTTATAGTTAGGTACCTATGTACTATGTATGCCCTTTGGCCTGCCCTTAACAGATCTTTTTACATTACTTACATAAACTAAATACGTAATATCATAAGAAAGCAAGAGTAAGAGTGCTATAAATACACAGAATAATGAGATCTCGTTAAGAATGTGAGAAGTGAATTTGTTAGGGGCCATGTCAGAGAAGTGGGATTTGTCGGGAATTTAATCTCAAGTGAAAAATGTTATGTTATGTACTTACATAATGCATTATTCTCATCCTAATTCTTATAGCCAACATGCATACTTACATAAATGACAATGATATTACGTTTTCGGTGTAGAATTGAGTGAATGGAAAATGTCTGCATAAGTTCAATTGTTTTATTGCAATTAGAATATATTTTCAAGGGAACTGCGCCATAATATTGTTATTGGAGTGTAAAAGTGCCAGTTCTATTGGGGTGGGTCAGTTTCATTTCAAAGCTACAAGTAATGTAAACTATAAACTGTAAAGTAGTAATCCTAACGCAAGTTAGCTAGTAATTTAAGTTGGAGTTTGATTTTTATGTTCTCTTCCCTTCTGTCGGTGGATCAGTTATTTAGTATCAAGTACCACTGAAAGTCGAAAGGGTTAACGTTGACGTTAGCTTAGGATTAGGAATGCATGAATGCAAGTACATACAAGTACCACTACACAAATCTATTATTCTTACTTTCCCCGTTTCTAGTTACTTGTTTTGTTATTAATATCTACAATAGAAGGTCAAATCTGTACACTGTACTTGTACTATAACATTTATTCATTTTATATATGTATAAGGAGACTGTTTTTAGTCAACGAAATTAATTCCGAAATCATCTATAACAATTAACACAAAATAATGAAGAGGCTATTTATTTGAACGTTGAATGGGGAGAATGCTGCAAAAGATTTTTTAAATGTGTTTGTGAATGGACAAATACGTTTAGTCACATCCGTTGAGAGCAATAAAAATTGCGTTGACTTAGGTCAGGAACCTATTATGTAATAAATACAAATTGTATTTTAGCTGTCCCTGTACTGTATACGTAATTCCCTCGGTTGATGAGGAATACAAATAAAAACGTTATAATGCAATACTACACATAAGTATATAAGAGAGCCGATTGTTTTGTTTAAAGTGAATGTGGAGGGTGGAGTTGAAGATGTAAAATTTCATTTCAGTAGCCTTTCCCTCAACTCTCAGATCCAATCCATTGGATCCTAAATTCCGTATTCTCACTAAAGTATTACAAATATGTAGCATACAATATAAAAGTATATCTGTAACTTTCAGGAGTTTCCCAGTCTATGTACTCTCGTTTGTTTGTTTGTACGAATGAATGAATGAGAATGTGGATTGTGGATTGGATGGAAGTTTGAATGAATGAATAAGTATGTTGAGAATTATGTGAGGTTTCTTCTACATACATTGTATGATTGTATGTATAAGTATATAAAAGTTATTAGAACTATGAACGCATATTGTGTTAGTACTACTTAACAAGAAACACAAGTCCCGTGTATTCCTTTTCAATATAAGTACTTATTTATATCTGTAAAGTAGTTCCTTGCCTTTACCCATGGTCATAAGAGAATATAAAGGATAAACAAGACAATGTATAACTAAAGAGGATTTGTTATTGGTATGTGTCTTAGTTGCTGTATGGTACTTACATAAGAATATATGGGAAGCGATGTTGTAATAAGGAATTCTGTGAATGAGTGAATGAATGACGGATATGAATGAATGAGGAGATGATTGTTGTGTTATGTATGATATGACATGACATTCCATGCAATGCTAAACGATTAGTAAGTAAACTACGGCAGAAGTACCTAGCATAAGCGTACCAAGTAAAATTAGATATATTGAAACGCTACATTGTTTTCTGTATGTACAAATAGTTAAGTATATAAAAGAGAAATAGTTGTCATGTCAGGAATATCGGGCATGTTCCCACGCAAAGGAAAAGGAAGACAAAGTTTTCTGCAGAGTCTGAGCTGCGGAGTCTGTCTTGACCGTGAATTTGTGAATGTAAAGAAAAGAGATCAGATGCTCGGTGGTGCCTTGCCTTCTGTACTATTTGTATACACATAAATTCCAGCACTTTATTTTTAATCTATACCTATTTATTAATAGTAAATTAAATTAAGTATCTGAAATATCCATGCAAAATGAGATTTACTAATCGTAGAATTGTTCCCTGATACCTTTATATACTTAAAGATACGTTATAGGGATACAGATGGGGATGAGAAGACAAAATCTGTACATAGGTCTACTTATGATTTTTATATAAGAGTTGACGGAGCAGGTAGAAATATTGGGACGACGGGCTTTCTTCTGTTGTCATGTAATGCCATGGTAGGGCCAGGCCAGGCCAGGGCAGGAGAAACAAACGTGTGAATGTCTGCGAGTGGTTGACTGAGATTGTCTAAGATTCCTGTCGCCGGCACCTTGCTGTGTATATGTATGTGGCCCTCGGAAGATGTTTTAATATTTTGGGGCTCACAAGGCCCACCCTGCAATCCTCCCTGTAGAACCTCTTGTTCTCTCGCCAAAATACACACATACACACAATAGACTCTTTTAGTGAAATGACCTGACCCTGAATGGAGTGCAGTGAGTGCTACATTTCTTTTGTCCTCTTTTTTAATTCTCATCCATATACTACATCTGACTCAAGAAACACATCTCTACATATTTGTATTATATACTATTGTGCAAGATTTGGAGACAGTATATGTCTACCTTCATATCATAAATACACAAATATAATGTACTTCTTGATCACTCACTTGTTCACAACTCCCTTTTTTCACACGCACCAATAATGTACAGTAGCGAAAATATTAGGAATCACACTGACTTAACCTGACCTAACATACATACCGTCACTTGACGTCAGCTCAAGTCAACTCCTTTCAAACATCAACTCTCCAGACACTTCAACTACATACTTAAATACACAGAGCTACATTATGCATGTACAAATGTAGTGTCATAATGATACTTCTTACAAATGTACCTTGTAAGTGTATAAGTATTCAAATCTAGACTCTTATTATGTGACCGTAGATCTTATGAGCACTTATACCTAAACTACTTCCTGTCTCAGATCAATTCAAGGGGGTTTTCCAAGAATATTGCCACTCGACTCATACTCCTAAGTAGCTACAACAGTAATCAGAGTGTGGAGTCTAAAGTATCAAATCTCATCTCAAAATAACACTCAAATCTACCATGACCAACATTTCTATTCTCATCTCTCTTTTCTGGCACAAGTTGACTTATAACTTGTAAGTCATAATATGACTTACATTTATCCACTCATTTTTCTTTTCTATAGACTTACCATCATTTTTTTCAAGGATTCGGATTTACCGTCTTAAAAATGACTCGCTATATTTGCACCACTTTTCTTGCGTTTTAACGACGGTATGTTTACAATTAAAAACGTACAAATAAATATGGTATTCAATGAAAAATATGTGTGAAATACCTTTACGTATATTATGTAAGGAATTTTGCTGTGTATTATGCTAATTGCGTAACGTACATATTTTGATAAGTGGTGGCATTGCCTTTCATCTGAGTAAATTCCATTGCCTACAGAAGTAAGTGAATATGTTGTGTGTATGTAAATACTTTGTCCTCAGATCTGACTTGGCTTTGACTTGAGTAATGTATGTAGTGGACTATAATACGTGTATATCATTCATTCGATTTGGCTACTGCCTTTGATATTTAGTCTCAGACTGGATAATATACACACTATAATACATACATAAGCACTTCTGTTCCTTCTTGTAGTTATATTGTTAGTTAGCTATAGTAGAAGTATATCTGACAAGCTGGAACACGACAATGTTAATTCTATTTAGTGTCCAACTGTCCAGCACAGTCGTCTGTTGATTATTCAGTATTCCAGTCCAGGGTGACATATACTTCTTATATATTTTCACTCGAGTAGGTGCAATAAGTAAAAGTATGTGTGTAGTGTAGTCTGTAGTATCTAAGAGAGGAATTGAAGTTGACAATGAGTGTGAGTGCCATGGGATGCCACATACCTTGACCTCCGCGTGTAGCTCTGCTAATAAGCCTTGTGTATGTACACAAGTGTGAAATGAGGTGACATGAAATATTCCCCATGTGGGAATGAATTGTCAAAAGCTTTAACAATTCCGAAAGCGAGAAGTAGGTAAGAAGAGGGAAATCTGGTTGGGAAGTGAAGTGTTATGTCTGTATAGTGATCTTCTTGGCTTTAGTTTGACTTGGCCTAGCCCATTATGGCACTCATCTTACTCGTGAGTTATGACTCTGTAGATATTTCATGGATTTTCTCTCGGAGAACAATAGCGTCGACAGCGGCAGTGCCTCAGAGACATTCCTCTCCACAATACACATACACTACACTCAAACTCAACTCAAGAGTCTAAAGGAAAGGCACGTTTACTTATATTTTATATTTTATATTACCTTACATAAATGTACCAGCGATTATTAGATTTTACTTATCAACTTAAATACTTAGTAGATTCTACGTATATTGTATGAATAACTTAAGCAACAGGTTAAGAAGTTCCTTAACAACTTCTAGTTATTAAATAAATAAGAGGTCTTGTTATACAGTAGTAGTTTAGTTACTATGCTGAGGAATTAATATTTGTAATCCATATCCATATTCATGCAACTGCACATCGTAGTATTTATTAAGTAGGTAAGGTATATCTGTAGGTACTGCATGGCGTATGCATTAGCAAAAGCAATTCTTTTAAGTGTGTGTTTGTAGTTGAATGATTCCTTCACTTGAGATCTTGAGAAGCTGCTTTGTGTGTTTAATAATGAGATGTGATGTAAGTTAGCAGTAAGTAGAGAACACAGTGGACGTTTACATATGTACATGTGTACTACGTCTTCTAGAATTAGAATTTTAAATCTGATTCACAGAGAAATGATTTATTAAAGGAGTGTAAGTGTATTGTAGCTTGATACTCGTGACGGCTGAATTTGATATCAACAAAACAAAAGGTAAAAGGAGCTAGATTTCATTTTCATATGCATAGAATTTATATTTACATATTTATATACAGAAGGTTTCCTATTCCAGATCCAGTTTACCTTTACCTTCAGCTCCTGACTGACTTTTCTTGTTGGTATGATTGTATGATATAATGTACTATTTATAAATCGTCTCCGTCTCACTTCAGGTAGGCTAAATGTTCATTGTGTGAAATGTAATGTAATGAATGGGACAACAACATAATTGTTAAGCAATCTACTATTGCTCCACTTTCATTTTCATTTTCTTTCCCAGAAAAAGTATTGTTTCCAAATGAAACGGAGTGTTATTGAGCTGATTGATGTAATGTGATGTGATATTGAGATATTGAGGTGAGGTGTTGATTTGACTCAACTGGAATGGACTTTATTGGAATTTTAGGTGCATTCGTGCTGTTATGAAGTAAATTGTAACGCAATAGGCAGATAAAGCTAATAAATAGTAGTTATACTTACTTATCCTTAGTTTTTGGACTAGGTATGCAGTATGTGCATGCTAGTACGAGGCCATGGGAAAATTCCTTGGAAAGGACTTTGAAACTTGAAACAAGCGTCGGGTCCCTTAGAGAGAAGAGACCCAAGTGAACTGGACTGATTATTATGAGTTGCTATTGCTATTGGTGTGGTATGCAAGTACCTACTGTTCGTACGTTGTGTAAACTTAAACTAGAGCATATATTTACTTTGTCAAGATATAGATTCTTCATTTGTTTTCCACTAGGAACGTATGTTTAGTATTTAGTTAGGTAGGTACCTACGAGTAGTAGGTATTTAGGTATGTGCTGATAGGAGATCATTTTAAGTATATGTACACTACAGATATAGGGGGAATCCTTTAAATATTTTGTATATATCCTTATGTAACGAAAATAGAAATACATAATAGCACTTGTTTTCTCTTTCGTTTATGTACAATATAGCAAATATAAATATATAAAGTTTGAAACTTAAGCTGAGGAAGGCTCTTGCGCTTGATTGCTCGTTTTCGGAAAATCTCATATTTTTTCAACTAAAGTAGGAATATCTATATACCTAGAACAGATATGTAAGAGAACTGAACTGGATTAAATAGACAAGAAGGAAATATTTAGAAATACTACGTAAGGATAATATGCAATACTTAGTTTGGTCCACTCAAGACTGAACTGCAGCCAAGCCAAGCCAGTAGCCGAGAAATGTATATCACATTATGTATATTGCCTTTCAATAAGATACTTTGATTTTTCTTTGCTTTGCCTTTTACATGACCCGTTGTTTTATTGGCCCCCCAAGATGTTTTCCTTTCTTAGGAATGAGCATCTTCCTCCTATGTATTTGTAAGTACGTAACTTTTGAATGCTTTCTTTCCAATAACAGCTCATAAAAATTACTACAAGCAAATAAATATCTACCTTAGCTTACCATTGACAACTATTGCCCTTTCCTATTCTTCTGGTTATATTGTATTTATTTAGTACGGAGCTGAGTTAAGAGTTTTATGTCTGTATGTAGTATTTATTCTTATCTTTAGTTTACTTATGGTTAGTTAGTGAGTATTATTTGCTATAATACACTTATTAGTATTACTTATAATTTGTTGAGACATTATTGGGATGGGGATGAGAGCGAGAACCCTTCCTCTTCATATAAGATAAATACGACCTATAAATATCAGACCTTCTTTGGCATTATTGGTGTGTTCAATGGTTAAGTTATTATTGTTTGGAGATAGTCAAGTCAAGTGTCTCTATAGAACAACAGCCGCCGTCTGAGACAAGACAACTGCAAAGACTATATTATTATTAATAGTACAGTGCTATGTAGTAATGCAGAGTTACTTCCCTAATAAATACTTCTCTCCTTGCCTTTTTAAACTTTGTAGATATTTTTTAAGGCTTAGGGTACTGCATGGTAAATATTTACGATTGTCCACATTTCTTTAGAGTTTGAGTACACTTATCTCGTCTGTCTAATTAAAAAATTAAATTAACTGCAATATCTGTAAGGTGTTGATTGCTGCCTGATAATTAAAATTCTTGTGTTTTATTTACTTACTTATTAAGTGGTTTTATTTGTATTTGTATTGAAAGAAAAGGTTTTACTTGTGCTTAGGCAAATGAGTTGAAATTGAAGTTGAACTTCATTCATGCCCTTAAATACGCAGTTGGTTTGTATTTGTATGGGTGGAAGGCGTTTGCTTACACTTTAATAGGGATAAGTGTAAAGTGGACTAGTAAGACAAAAAGATTTCTTTGTAGGGTCTCTTCATTCATGGTTGCACGTAACAGCCCATTAAGAGTGTTCTCGTTGAACCTCATTTGGTCTAATTACTAGAGTCGGCTCGGGACTGTTTTGTTTTCGGTGATAAACGCTTCCATGCTTTTGTGCATTGAGTTTGTCACTTCTGATAAATGCTTTTGTTTACGAGTTCTCCTCTGATATTATGTAGTGACCGACTTTATGTGTGTGTGTAAGAATGTAAGTAAGTACAAATAGTTTCAGTTTACATTTTACATACATCACAGGCCAGGTTCACTTTCTGTTCCGTTCTATTAAGATTTTAGTATGTGTGAATGAAAAGGTTGAATGTGTTGTATGTGTGTGATAAGTCAGGATGATCTTTTAAGGTCATCAATTTTCACTATTTTAAAGAAAAGTCGCTTTTCTTTGGTCTGACTCCGTTCGGATACGCTTCCCTGGTTGTGCTGACAACTTCCGGAAAATATTTTGAGGTGATTAGGGCTTTGTAATTTAAGAAACATAATTTTAGCGCTAGTCATGTGTGGCAAGTTCAATGAGCCGATGAAAAGTTGTCAAAACTTCAGTGCAAGCAAGCACAGGGAGCCTTCTCGTTGTTTATGCGAGGGATTCTCTTGTTCTATGTTGTGATTACATGTACCCTTAATAATAAACTTAAGTATAGTAGCAAAATTAATAAGGCTGATGTACTAAATGAGATTCTTTTTTTAATTCCAGGATGTGCTGCGAACAACGATGGACCAAATCCGGTTAGCTGTACAGTTAGCGACGATGGTAGGGATGGAAAACTGTGAAAGCCCGGGTGAGAGTCGCCCGGGTATTTCTAGTGACTCAATGGACCGTTGCGAACTGGACAAGTTGGGGGAACTCGGACAAGCGGAGACGCCGACGGATGTGGGGGACATTCACTTTTAAAGAAGCTTGTTAAGCTTCTCGTCAATTCTTCCGACTCGACGTCGACGTCTTCGCGTGTCAAATGCTCGTCAAATTTATCTAGTAATAGTTGCAACTCTACCATGTGATGTTTAATTTTATTTAAGTTATAAATACTAAGAGAGATCGGACACAAAACAATTTTCCAATTTAAATGACCGTTTTAGTGTATTGTATATAAATACATATCCAAACAACAATAGACTAGGATAACGCTTCGGATCGATGACAAGATTAAGATGTACGTAGTACGTAAATGTACGTAAATGGTAAAGAGTAACCGTAAAGAGAAGGAGTATGATAATGATGTGACTAATTAATGCAATAAGAATTTTTGTTTTTTCGTATGATTATGATTATGATTCGGTGATGATTATGATTATGTAATTATTATATTATACATTAAATAGGAATATAAATAATTGTAAAAGCGTGTGGTGTAGTAGTCTCTATGTGTGCTCAGCTCTATCATGAATATTTACCTACATAATTGACTATAAAGAGTTGCTTTTACACTTACACTACATTCTTCCGTAATAGAAAATAGAAACGAAATCGTAAAACCGTAATACCATACCAGACCAGACCAGGAAAGTCAAGGGAGCGCGTTTTTATGTGAAAACTGAATGTACAGGTTTAAGTACGAGTAGTAGAAAGTAGAAGGGTGCAGTAATATTTTCTTGTAAATATGTGTGAATAATTATACGTGAGTTTTAGTCCGTGTTTGAAGTTTGAATTTTGAATTTGAGTTCATTAATTAATTAGGTATAAAAATGGAGTTTGTGTGTGTGTAGGTGTCTTAAATGTGAAAAGAAATGAAAATATTTAGTCTATAGGATTAATTAATATATTGTAGCTTAAAGAGATTTGTGTCTGTACGGGTGTATGTATGTAATTAGTAGATATAATGTATAATATTATTATATTTAGGCAAATCTAATATTAAGAATAGACATTTAGTCTTCGTCATGTACATCTACCTCACTACAACATTTGTTGATGACTTATTGAGATCAATTTACCATTGATCCGACCAGGAGAACAAACGCAATTCGGCTCAGAGATTTTATTTAGCCCGACATTTATAACTCTTAAACATATACTTCATCTTTTTAATTTACACACACATACCTATAAGTAAAATACAAAGTTTACAAAGCACACACGCTATATTCGCATTAATTAGGTATTTTTGGATTAGAGTACCTCCCGGTATTGCACTAAAGTTTATGATGCTAATACAAATAACAGTAACAATAATAATTATTAATTAACAGTAATACACTAATTATAGTATAACTGAACAGACTACATTTACTGTACCTTCCTACATATTATGCTCAAATTGAGTTTTCATGGGGAATTCAGCTCAACACACAATTATTACATTTTATAACATAACTACCGACTTATTTGATTTTTTAATATTAAAAATTGGACACATGAACATGAGTGAGGAAGTATTGAGGATTTCCCTCTCTCTTGCTGCTGAAGAAAATAATAGCAATAATTCCTGAACAATTCCTAATATTTTCTTGCTCAGCATTACTCAGGTGTAAAAGTATGGAAATTACTTACAGTCGTTCGTACGTTCACGTTGTTCACACAT
Organism: Tomocerus mixtus; assembly: GCA_034694165.1. NCBI lineage: Eukaryota > Metazoa > Arthropoda > Collembola > Entomobryomorpha > Tomoceridae > Tomocerus > Tomocerus mixtus. Next base: position 10,195 of record JAQFYC010000128.1, on the reverse strand, counting down.
TGGGAATGATGGATATTCCGTTCCCTGCAATTTTAATTGTTTGTATTCGTATTTGATTCTCCTGACTTTTGCATTCCCCAGTGACAAAGGGCAAGGCAAAAGTTGGCGAAATTAATTTGTATCGTTCTACAATGAATCGTGGTGAGGTGAGAACATCATTTTATGTATCTGTTAACGAAACGACGGTGGAGAGTGGTTTTATCCTATCCTAACTCGGAGGGGAAAGCAGATTTACGCTTAAATTAATACATATTAATCTTTGTTCCAAATGTATTCAATACTTTGGGGGGAAATATTACTACATATTAATATACATAGATAAACATTATATAAATATATACATAAATATTATCTTTACATATTTAATGCATATTAGACTTATTAATTTACAGTATAATTAAATATATAGAAAAAATATGCAATAAAACTAGTTAGTTATAGTAAGTACCTTATACAAATGTATAGGAGACAAAAACTTATTATCAGGAAATTGTACATACCTACCAATTAGTAACTGATACATATTATTACTTACATACTACATTTAATTACAGCGCACAGTATATAAAACAACACAGAATTATTAGCAATCCATATGTACATATTAGGCTAATACATATATAAATTTCGGTACTGGTCAATGTGAGGAGAGCCAGAGGGTGAGATGAAAAGGAGAAAGAGAAGAGAGTCTCTGCTGAGCTGACCTGACCCTACTTTTGGTTTTTTACAGTCCCCCAGGGGGAAAATAAAATTCAAAAGTATATTTTGTAATTTTAGTCATCAAGAGTCATCTATATTAAAATAAGTACTTAATTAATAAATAGTAAATATCAGAAAATGTTAATACAGGTAAAAAAACAATTAATTTGCTAAGTAAAATGTTCTATGTTACACACTATGACTGTGAATACGTGTACCAGTATAAAATGCTATTGTAAATATTAACTTCAACATTTAATGTACATTTAACTGAAAAAGAGTTACGAAAAGCTTAAATATATTGTAGATCACCAGACCTGAGAAGAGCAGAAGTCGAATTCCCTGAACTTTGTCCCCGTAGCTAAATATTTGTGTATGTCTAAAATATTTGAAGTACATTTAGAATTTTAATTACAAATATTTTCAAAAATGTTGAATAATCTCGTAAAAATGATAATAATATTAGAAAACGGAAATCCGGGTTGATATAAATAACTGTCCAGTGTACTGTACTCTAATGTATTTCCTGTATGTCCTAAAATACATATTATGTAAGTTGTTCTACTTGTATTTGTATAGCTAGGCCTAAGTTAATTCAGTGGCCCGTCTAATTCTCTCGCAACGAGATAATAGTCGCCCGCCCTGATGAAATACCTATATTGTGTGTTCTCCTAATATTTATGTATGATTTTTTATGACCTAAGCTCCGATCCGGGTAGCTTGTAGTAACTTATACCTAATATTTTTTGATGGTGGAGTGGTGATTAATTTTTAATGCTAAATATACATACAGGTAGTAATTAGACATGTTATTTGTTAAGATTTTGTTTCTTTTTATTGTTTTCATGTTGATTTGTTAATGTTTTACTATGAGAAGTCGAGGTGAAGGTCCTAATAAGACGTCGTCAAGCAATTGAGTACGCTTATTGAGTTATATATCTTTCCATTATTGGAACATGATCATATTTCTCAACCAGTATAGTTTAGTTAAGTCCATTTCTAATTTTAATTAATAATTATTTACAATTTACAAGTGTGGTGTGCTGTGGCGTGAATTGTTGGTGTTTCCCTTTTTCTATTCTTTTCTACTTAGATAGCAAGTGTATTGTAAAATATTTACAATGAGATACTATACATAAATAGCTGACATTTTACATGTAATTAATACAGGTAAATCAATACAGAAATTATACTATGTAGACGTAGTAGCTTTTACATACATAGGTAAATAGAGGTAAATAGATAGACTTTACAGTATATCATAGCAGCCTATTACATTTTCATTTTTCAAATTTCAAATTTGAAAGTGGAATAGAATTACCATCAAAATCCATACCATAACTATTGTACCACAATGAAAAAATAATCAACTGACGTGTATTGAATTCTGTTCCTAAATACTTAGAGCAAGATAAAAAATTATTTCCAGAAACTCTGAATTTTAAAATTCCATTAGAATTTGAAAGGAAATAGCGTCTGTTACCTCATCCTTTATTACTAAACTGTGCACTGATAGTAATTAGTACACTATTAGTGCCTAAAGTAAAAGCTCGATCCAGCCAGACCCATTTTGTCTGACTACGGTACCTCATTCTGAATATTGTGTGCTTGTTTTGCTGTTATTACTACACTGTGTAACAATATTATGGTTATATGAATAGTATGATGGTTGGGTGTTGCGGGTGAAAGTTATCGGACAGGCAAACCGAAATATAGCGAAAGTTTTAGAGAAGAGTTTATTAGAGAAGACTGCCCCCATTAAGATACTGAAATATATTAGACTGATGCATTTTAATTGACTGCCTCTTCGGACTAACCATGATTCTGAGTGATTTTGAATTTCTAAATTACCATTAGAAGGAAAATTTAAATCCGATAGCTGGAAGACATTTCAATATCAATATTAACACAAATTTTAATAATTCGACTTTTGTAAAGTAAAGAGCGGAGTATTAGTATAGTAATTTTACTTATTAGGACAACAAATAGTTAGCAATAGTGAAAATGTTCGGAAAAAGGTGCAAAATATAATTTTATTAGGAAATTCTAATTGAGATTTTTTAAACCTGGTAAAATATATGTTAACAACGTGTTCCACAGTTACATTGTCAAATCAAAGAATACAGTAATACAATACATTGCTCCTTTACTCACTATAACTACTGATAAATATGATGAAAATATTAACTAAATAATATTTTGATTGTCTATACTTTCAAAAAATGGGTAAGACCAAATATTCTAGTTAAAAGTTTTCACAACAATTCATATAAAGAAATGTATTATAATAGCAGTAGACATAAATAGGAAGAAATAGATAGAAATCTAATAATTGTGAAAAGTTAACGAAGAAATGCAAATAGGTAGGTGCCTAACTGTAAGTGTAAGAGAGGAGAGCCAAGAAAGATTTTTTATTGTTCAATAACTACACTGCACAAGGAAATTCATACTTTAAGCGGAAATGACAATCAGTGTTTTCCATAGGGTACATAAAACCATGAATTCCATTTCATGCAAATAATTAATCTAGTTACTTAATAAATAAATACTATATTATGCAGAATACAGATTTAAATTATATGCTGAAGTAAGTACTATTTTATAATGGTTATTGACTTGACATGACCAAACAAACACAGTTACATAATTTTACCTCTAATTACGAGACCTCAATAATATTAGTAAATAAATAATAGAAATTGTCTGGGGAATCTGTAATGTAAAGTTGTATGGTAAAAAATCCCGTAGAATGAAATGGTCGGAGTGTCAGTGTCGATCATGTCGTGAAGTGTCCTGTACTGTATGAATATGAATATAAAATGCTATGTATGTACGAAACTTTATAATTAAAATATTATGTGAACATATGCTCAAATAGATTACCCGACCCGTGTTTTTGTATAATACTAGTAAAATATATTGCAGAAATGCAATTACTACAAGTATTTAACGCCAATCTAATCCACACATTAGCTACACAGAATTATAACAATAACAGCCACCGGCCCATACTGCAAATAGAAAATAAATAATGTAATTTTGTTCTTCTGCTTACTGCTCTTGTTGATTTTCGAATGTAAATTGAAATGCAAAGTGTAGAAGAAATATTTCTTCCCTTTGACAATTCAATCCCTAAGAAAATAAAAGTTGCTTGTTTGTACAGATTAGAACAAAAGTTAAAATCAATCTCCTATATAAATACCCAAAATGTTTACTATTAGCAGTACCGTTCAACAATTATTCACTAATTGTCATTTCATATTCATAGACTCGATAGATATGTGTATCAGAACAGTTCCGTATCAGTTCATTTCTGTTCAATTTATTACTTGTGTTTTAATTGTTCATCAATGTAATTAGTGTAATAGCCCATATTAATTAATAATAACCGAAATAAATAATCTACCGTTCACCGCAGGAACTGTTGTCCTTGTATATCTGCAATTGTTAACTACGAAGAATAATATGTGTACTACTAGTATTCCTTCTATCGTATATTCTTGTGGTCTTTAATGACAATTGTGTACTGTGAAATTATGAATAATAAATGAAAAGCCAAAGTATGAAACAGAATCCATTCGTTGAAAATACTTTCATATACTTAATCACACTCGCATATGTATTATCATAATAATAAACATTTGCATGCAGTAACCATGTTTCACCAAATCGAATCTAAACATAAGTAATAGCAATTAAATTAATTATTGAATTAAAATTAAGTATTTGCTATTTAACTTCTAATTAAATATTTAGTCACCTAGTATCTAGTGCTAGCCCTGCTAAGATAATAATCATACAGTAAAAAATTGCATGCACTTTTCATGTAGCCCATACATAATTATCTAGCAAGTAGTACATATATTGTAGTATAATAGGTATTTTGAAATATGCAAGGGGAATTTTTGGGAATTTTTGAAGAACTGGGGAGTATGGAATGTAAGCAAATGTAATACTGGGTCTTCTTGTACTTTACTAAATAGAGTCCCAGCCGGTCGTCATTAATCATTATTATTTTCTTTGCTATTAACTCATATATATAACAAAATTTTCTGTTTGTTTTAATCCTTTTCATGGAAATGTACTACATATGTGTGCGGCATATTATAATATACGTGTGAGCCTACACTACATGAATCTTTACTTGCAATGCGAGTTGTGACTCACAATTTGCATTGGTATTACCTTTCAAGAATTTGACCCAAACTTAAAGTATTAGACAAATTGCTCCTTTATTTGGCTTAAGCTCACTAAAAGCTCAGTAATAGTCAGCCTATTTCCCTCCGATGGATGTCTGTATGTATGTTGGTAGTACTTTATACATTTCCAAATAGTATAAAGCTAAAGCTGTTCTGTTTGTAATTTAACACAATAAGAGAATTACTGATTAATAATAATTTTTAGAACTAACTGCAATTTTAATTCTTCCAGGAATTTGAATATTGAATAGTAAATATCTAACCATACGTATGCATACGTAAGTATTTATATATTATTTATGGAATATCTCATTCACAATATGCAATGAACTCCCAGTCATATGTGCTTTTTCTTGCCGATGTGTACTAAATGAAGCATTACATATTTTTCACTAATTATTATGTGCAGGCAAGTCCGTTGAATACAAATAATGTGGGAACAAATAATTTGTCATATAAAATGTCATCTTAAGTCTCGCTAAGTCAGTCTCAACTTAAAATTAGGGAAATAAAAAGGTGCACATACCTAACCTAAAAATACTAGGGATTATGCATTATTTTATTTACTTTATATGCATCACATACATTAAAATTACATTTACTATTTACATTGTGAATACATTCTTTACAACAATATTATGTTTATTATGCATTTTATTTGTATTAGCATTTGTATGGTATATTGGTAATTCTATCATGAATGTGTAAAAGATATACAGGTTGACAAAGGTGAACATACTTGGTCGGTAAAATATAAAAATTCTTGTAGCATAGCTACTAAAGAGATTTTATATTTAAAAGACGCATATTTTTAACCCTATTTATAGAAAACCTATTTTCCTATTCTTAGTTTGCCTACTTATCTTTAGATTGTTGTTTGGTAGCATTATTTTTGGCTGGAGTGGGCGGTAAACGACATTTAATTATGTACATGGAATAATTTATATATTAGGTAACATATAATATAGTATATACGCATTAGGAAATAAGCACAAAGCTACATGGAAGGACAGCAATTGTTTCCTTCTTCACGAAAAGTTTGGAGGATTATGCTTTTAAGCATTATATCCTTACCTAACCTTTACCTGGAAAAATTGTGGAACGAGAATTATTAAAATTTAAGTCAAAGAAGTCAGCTTATCTGTCTAACTTATCCTTATTGGGAATTGTATATTGTATAGGTACACTGAAAGCGTTCTCTATTTAAAGAAATGGCCCCGTCAAAATATTTTCATTTCCAGTTCAACTCTTCAGCTGACAGCCAAAGCTAAAACAAATTAAATCTTCGACGCTTTTTTGACTTTTTTGAAGAAATTGTTTTCAATATTCATCATGAATACTATAATAGTTTTCGCCATTTTAACATTAACTGTAACACTGAGCATACTGAGCAATGGAAGGCACATTCGACTCCAACAGACTGTAACCAATTATCCAGATCTAGATAACTCAAGTGGCGGCTTTTCGGAAACAAACAATGAAGAAGCTGATTTTAATGAAAAACTGTCTGCATTAATTTCACCTTTAAAAATTAAAAGTAAGCAAATATTTTTTACATTTTTCCATCAACTTCAGAGTTTGATTTGATATGATCAAACAGGTCAATCAGTTATACAAAGATTAGCAATATGTACATTCAGTTTAATTGAGAAATTATAATTCTTTAATAAAACAACAGCTACATTACTGTCGTCTCATTCGAAAAAATGGGCAGCTTAGACAAGCCATGCTAAATGCAAATTACGAATCAGGTCATTTTAGATCTAATTACAATTTATAATATATTAATTTTCAGTTAAGCGAAACGTGTACACCGAACTAATCTCCGAAGTAATGGGAACAGACATCGTCATCCTGAACAAGCAGTACTTGGACCTTATTGACGGAATTGACAAATCTGTAAAAATGGCTTTCTCCAAAATGGAATCCTTATTGGGAAGTTCTAGTGAGCAGTTTTTATCATCAGTGGCATCATTGATACTTCAATTTAGTGACGAGGAAATAAAACTTGAAACTAATGGTCGTCCCGTAAACATCTTTTATTGCATCGATAACACCATTTCAACGCTTCAAGAGTTGCAATTGAAAGGGATGCCATGGACCATTGAATTAGTAACAAGCAGTTTGGAGAGTAGCATGGGAATGTCGTTAAAATTATACGCCCAAAGTTATAAAGCAGATGAAGACTCAAAAATTAATCTTCATAATAATTTTATGTATTTGTTAAGGGAGAGTGCCAAGAGTGAAGGGAAAGAAATTGTTGATCGTATTGATGAAATTAATAACAATGTGTACAAAAATATCCAGAAAAGTTTACAATTGTATAGAGAGGGTTTGCAAAGAATTTTTGATAATCTTATTACTGAACCAGGTCAACAGGTTTTTATTGAAAATGAAAAGAATTCATACTTTCTGTAGTTATTAAAACCCAGGCTAATTCAATGTATGCGTACTTAGCTACTTATATTTTATGGTAACCACTTACTAACCTTTTTATCTTATATACGGGAATATGTAATTGCAACATTTTGGCCTTTGCAACTTTTCTATGTAAATTATTTGTGCCCGTTATTTATTTATTTATTAATATTAATGTCAATGAATCGTTATGTTTTAATTTGTATATACATTTGTTACATAATATTAAATTCATTAATCAATGATCAATTAATTAATTAGTTAATTAGCCATTTCATGTAGACTTGCAAAGTAAAGTAAAAAAGAACAACAAGTCTAAATTGGATAGGATCTTTATTGTGCAGATTCTTATTTAAATTTGCCTTAATTTACACTTTTATCATTTTAGCACTAATATTACATTCTTATTTACCATTTTTATGTACCACATGCATTTATTTATACCACTGAGCAGTGGTCCGTAATATCAGTATCCTTATTTATATTTATCCTTACAATTACTTACTGTATTCACAAAACATTTACAACAGAACGATAACTACAACAAAAAAACATCTCTAAAAGAACAAAGTTTTTGTTTTTGTAAGTATGTTTTGCATTTTCGATCTCTTCGTGAGATTTTTTCATTCTGTTCGATATTTATTTATTGGTAGTTAGTTTATTTTAACTCATATCAGTATGTAGTACATAATATGAATATGAACAGTCAGAAAGTTAATCATGAATCATGACAAGACATGACAGGTAAGCTTATTAAAGTTATTTAGCTTATGTGAGACGAGTTAGCGATTGTCAAACAGCGTTTTTCTTCCTTTCTTCATCTTATAGTATTAAGTAGTTTGACTGACTCTCTTTTGCTTGTGTTAATAAGTTGGCATCCTGTGATCAGTTAATCCCGTCGTTACATTACAGGACTTTCGTCAGTAACTACAGGTAAGAATGTTTTTACTGTTGCCTCACATTAACTTTTCCCACTTCACCTCCCCTTTCCAGTATACGATTAAAAGTCATTTTCTTAAGTATCCTCGCTTGGAATAAAAGAACATCAGTTTCATTTATTGTATTGTTATAATCAGCAATGAGGGCCGGCTACGCCTGTGGTCTCCATGAATTTGCTGCAAAAGAGAAACAAAATAAGTATTAGTATGTTTATTCATTATAATAAATAATATAAGTATTTAGGAGCCACTAAATGTTATGGTTCAAATAATTATTCATGTACAGATTTTGTATAATTCGTAATTTCAAAAAGGACTTACATTAATGCTTACCTTTATAATACATTTCTTTATGCATGCCGCTGCGACATTGGGATCCCTGTTGAAAAAAATTATAGACAATTATAAATAAGTTGGCATAATAAATGTATAGGTACAACAACAATTTCATGGATATGTAGATATACTGTACTTTTCCCATTGTAATACACAAAGGTAATATTTATTGCTTAATCAAAGACATCTTTCTGTATGGCGTTCAATTGTAAGATTTAAGGTACCACTCACTGATATTTTAAACGAGTGAATCTTATGCAGGGAACTTGACCTACTTACTTAATTCGACATTAAATTCATTACAACAATCTTTAATTATTATGAAATATATGTAAGTACATGCATTCCAATACATGGCTTAAAACCTCACAAACCCGTGTAGAAATATACAATCTGAACACTAATACTTGTAATTTGTACTATGCATGTTAAAATATGTAATAAATCCATTGCTTGGATAATGATAAGTTGACTAAATTCATTTTTGATGAAATTACAAAACACATGGGTGTACTATGCCTATATACAATATTATGTAGTATATGTCTGCAAAACACTAACTCTTAAATGGAAATTTAATGCTTTCTCCGGTAATGTCAAGATGAAAGTGCTGTTTTGAGCGGTTGTCTAACTTATAATTATGATTCAAATAACCAAAGTTGGTTCTCATTAATCTTAATTTCCTATCGGGATCCATCACACAAAAACCAATGGTGTCAAGCTGCTGTAATCCAGCCGTCATTATACTACTTACGATGGCAAGCAATTTTAGCAATCCTAAATGGGGCACTGTGTATTTCTCCTTGCAATTATTATATATTATTATATACCTATACAAAGTAGAATACACCTAATGCATTTTATACGTATATATATATATAATGTATCATTGTACTTTATGTTATAAAACTGATTTTCCAGTGACCTACTTTTAGCTTTAGTTAGCTATTATTTTCTAGAAACTATATATTTCCATTTACGAACTTTCCTATAATATTATCCTACTAAATAACTCAATGTAGCAAATGTGATTGTTTTCTAATAAATAATTTATATTACACTTAAATAAGTAACTAATATACAGGTAAGTATATTGTATATGTACTAAATATTCAACTGTTAAATAGGATATTAACTAACAATGCAATGTTATGAGTAAATTTCACAGGTAGGTAGTACACAGAACAAAGGTCAGCGTATTTAGATTAGGGAAAATATTATCCTAGAGATTAGGGCGATGACATGTAGTGAGGAGGAAGCCCTTGGATAAGGGAACGATTGTATTGTGTGACAAGAGGAAATTAGATATTCCAAAATGTTTAGACGTTTAGATTGCATTTCAACTTTTAGCGGTCAACGATAAATACTAGCGGAACACTAATCAATTACATTGAGTTCCAAATAGGAAGCGTTCCTTCAAACGAGAAAGAATTTTAGTATCAAGGTAAAAAGGTATTCTAATTTATTTCTGTTAGTTCAATATTGAGACGGATATTGTTTAGAAACTCCTACTACCGAATATGCTCCAGATATGTCGTATTAATTTTTGTCTGCAAACTTTAATGCATGACCTACAAATATACTATTAGTTTTACAACCTACATA